>PJEM01020303.1:0-13757 GCA_004023845.1 Helogale parvula
GGACGGGACGGGAGGGACCAGCCCTGGGGGAGGGGCCAGGCAGGTGGCGGCCAGCCCTGGGGGAGGGGCCGGGAAGGTGGGGGCCCCCCCGGCAGGAAAGGCCCGCACTCACTGGCGTGCTTGTCGGCCAGGGCGATGAGGGTGCTGGAGATGTCCCGCCTGCGGTAGAAGCACACCACCTTGGCCTCCACGTTCCCGTTGGCCGTCTGCAACAGCAAGGCACGGTCTGAGGAATTCCACCCCCCCCAACGAGACCCTGGGTGTGACCAGGAACTGGCCCATCACAGGAGGGGTGCTGCCCAGGAAGGGGGCACCTCCAGCTGTCCAGGAAGGGGCTGTACAGAGCCCTCCCGTGCCCCCCTCCAGGTCTGTCTCCCCCAACAGGAAGAGGCGTAACTCCTGAGAACAGGCCTCAGAAAAGCTGACCCCTGAGCCAATATGATAGTTGTCACAGCTTTTCTGACGGCTTTATTTTTTTTATTATTTACTTTTTAAAACACGTTTGTTTATTTTTGAGAGACAGAGCATAAAAGTGGGGCAGAGGCAGAGAGAGAGACAGAGTCTGAAGCAGGCTCCAGGCTCTGAGCTGTCAGCACAGAGCCTGACGTGGGGCTCGAACCCATGAACTGTGAGATCATGCTCTGAGCTGAAGCCGGACGCTTAACTGACTGAGCCACCCAGGCGCCCCTGACGGTTTTCTTAAAAGAAAATTCGTCTCAGAGTCGAGTTCAGTTTACAGAGGAGGGGTGAGCGCTGCCCCTGCCCCACAGCCCTCCTGCTGATCCTCCCACTCTTGTCCAAAGATGCCAGTTGTGCCAGGGGCCCTGCCCGCCACCCCGCTCTCAGGCAGGGCCTGGCATCACCCTCAAATCATCACCAACTCTGGGCTCTGGTTTTATTGCCACTAACAGCTCTGGGTTTTACCTTTTACTTGGAGCGCCCCCTTTCTGTATGTGCAGCCGTTACCGGACTCAGATGTTACCAGATGTGGATGTTACTACCCCTCCCCCCTCACTGTGCAGACGGCACTTTTACCAAAATTCAAGGCCTTCCTTGAACACCTGTCTCCCCTGGGCCGTTTCCCCCCTTGCCCACGCCCAAGGGACGAGGTGGGGAACCACCAGAAACACATGTGGGTCACTGCTCTGGAGTCTGGGGCGCTGGGGGCCAGTGCCCAGGGTGGACCCACCACAAACTAACCCCCTTGCAGACCCTGCTGGGCCCTGCCCCCCTGGCCGCCCCGAGGGGCTCCGGAGTCCGCTTCTCCAGCCAGGCTGGAGCCCCAAGTCCCGCGGGGAGCTGCAGAGGCGCCTGCCAACGGCTGGGCTGCGGTGTGGTGGCGTCAAGGCCGAGGCAGCAGTGCAGACACTCCACTGGCTGCCTGCCCTCCAGCCTCCAGGGCCCTGGAATGCCTACTGCCCTGTCATCGGGGTCCCCGGTCCTTTTACGTGTGACCCTAGGCAGGTCCCTCAGCCGACCCACCCCAACCTGACCTGTAAGGGGGGGGCAGAGGTTCACAAACCCAGAGATCCGACCAGGCTTGGAGCAGCAACCTCTCCCTGTGCTGCCTCCCTGAGACCCAACGTGTGTGGGCGGAGGGTGCCGCCCACCCCTCCTCCTGCAGCTCCTGCTGCTCCCGCTGTTGCCAGCAGGTTCCTGCCAACGAGGCGCCCGTCCGGCAGGCACAGGGTCTCTCCCCAGCCCTGACACCCGCACCCGGCCTCGGGGCACAGGCCCCCCAGCTCCCTGCAGTGCTGCCGCTGCAGGAGGCTCTAGCAAGCAGGGGCACCGGGTCAGGACTCGCTGCAACTAAGTCCGACCTTCCCGCCCCATCCCACCTCTTCCCAAACGTCCCAAGCCCCGTGTTCCCTGAGCCTGAGGACCCGGCCTCGAAGAGCACAGCAAGGTCTTCCATGGCCAGTAAGCAACCGCCGCAGCCCTGCCCCACAGGAACGAGGGGAGGGAGGCACCCACAGGGCCAGGGAGCGGGTCAGCGCCCCTGTGTGCATGCCCACCCGGCCCCCAGCACCGCCTGGAAAGTCTCCGGGTCGGGAGGCGTGGACCCAGCACTGGCCCCACTCATGGTCTCGCCCCACGCCCGTCCAGCCTGGGATCCACAGACGTGGATCGAGGGGAGGACGGTACATGTGAGCAGAAGGCAATATGTGGGCAGGGACCGCAGCCAGAGGAGCCCACGGTAGGACCCACAGGAGACCGGGGCTGCCCGGGCGGCTTCCTTCCTTCCTCGGGGGGGCCTCCAGCCCAGACACCAGGACGCTCCCGCCCCACTGGGCACACCCGTCATCAGGCCACGGGGACCCCGCCGGCACCTGCAGGACCCCCCGCACACGCGCACACGCTACCTTGTTGAGCTCCTCGATTCTGCGGATCAGGTATGGGTTGCTAGAAGAGTTCTCAAAATAGACGTAGTCTGCAAATAGGAACAGAGAGTGTCACCCCCACAGCACTGAGCCCTGGGGAGCAGGGTACCCCAACCCCCCCACGCTTGTGCCTGCAATTCTGGGGGGCGGGGAACAGGAGGACATAAAGAACACCATCCCAGCAGGGAGAGGAAGTAACCAGAGACACGTCAGTGGATGCTGGGCACAGTCCCAGGACAAGGTGGGAGGGGCCACCCCAGGCAGGAGCCTGTGCCCCCCACCCCCGGGGCCCTACCCAGCTGCCCCCTGGGAACTGTCCCTCCTGGGTGAGGCTGGAGGTGCCACACTGCAGCTTCACCCTGGGGACAGTTTCCCAGGGGCCGCTGCTGCCTGAAAGGTGGGCCCCGAATCACGCAGGCTGGGCAGGCAGGACAGCCAAGCACTGCCACTATGAGCCCCAGAGACCATGGCAGTGTGCTGAGCAGGGGCTGCCAGGTCCCTGCAACTCCTGCACCTGCCCCCATGCGCCCCTGGCAGTGAGCGGAGGCCAGGGCTCCCTGGGGTGAGGATGGTGTCAGGTGCCAGAGGAATGAGGCCCAGACAAGTCGCCACCACCCGGCGGGCCCCTCAGAATGCCAGGTCAGCACAAGCTTCCCTCCAGCTCCGTCTCCGGGGGACCCGCACTAGGAGGCTCACATGGAAAGCCCGGGATGGCCAGGAGGCCGCTCAGGTGCCAGTGGGGCCACCTAGCTGACACCCTGATGCTGGGGAGGGCTCAGCGCCAGGGACACCTCCCCCTGCCCCTTGGTGCCCGCAGGGCCAGCCTGCAGGGGACAGCTGGCTGCGGGAGTTCACCTGGGCTGGAATCTGGTCAAGTCCTGGACAGGGCCAAATGCCCACACTGAGCATGGATTCTGCTGAAGGTCCTGGCCTGGCTCCATCCCCGCGAGAGGTCCCGCCAGTGCCGGCTGGGACCCCATGGAGGAGTCACTGTTGGCACGCACTTGCGGGCTCACCGGAGCGGCCGTGCCCTTGCCAGAGCTCCGCAGACCGAAAAAGCAAAGACACCAACAACCCAGAGGGGGGTGCTCACGGGTTAGCAGGAGAGAGAGGTGGGGGGGTAGACGGGCACGAGGGAGATGGAAACGCTCCAAACGTGCACGGCTGCTCAGCTCGCGAGAGAGGAAGGTTCAGGGAGCTGCACGCAGGACGGGGGGGCTTCCACCTTGCATAACTCACACCCCAGGAATGCACTGTTTACACAACAGTCTCCTACTGAGCTTCAAAGCTTTTGTTCTAAGAAACTAGATAAAGAACAAATTAAACCAAAAATGTTTTTCACGTGCCGTCCACACTGGAGACAACCCGAACGCCGGTGATTCCAGCGGCCGAGCCCTGGGGGCAGGAGCCTCCGAGTGCCCCACGTGCCCCAGAATCCACGGAACCGCTCGCGTGAGGAGCGCGTGGGCTGCGGGAAAGCGACACCGCAGACGACGGGAAACCGAGCGACGCAAGACCGCGAGCAACGAGCAAAACGCAGCACGGCGGCACCGGGCACGGCTTCGCGCCAGGGACCGAGCCAGGGGGAGACGGAGCGATGGCTTCACAGACACAGACCCGCGCGGAAGCCAGTACCCTGACGCCTATTAAGGAAATCGGGCTCGTAGATAAAAATCTTTCCAAAGTCAACCGACAAGTAAAAACAGACCCGCAGACAGACGGCCCTCCAGGCCCAGGAGGTGTCACTGGGACCCACCACACCCTGCGCGGGTTCGGACGCCAGTGCCACGCCGGCCCATCCAGAGAGCAGACGCGGAGGGAATGGTCCCCACCGGCCCTCGCAGCCACGACGCCAGCACCGCGGCCAGTGGGATCCGTCTGAAAATACAAGGCTGGTTCAACCGAAGCCCACATGGCAGGGCAGAGAGGGAGACGGTGCGGCTGGCTCGGCGGATACGGAACAGACAGGTGCTCCCGACAAAAACTCTTGCAGGAAACGGTAAAGTAGAGGAAGCATCGTCGACCTGATAAAAGGCACACGTGGAAACCTAGAGCCGATGACACACCCACTGAGGAAAGGCAGACGTGTTTGCCCTAAAACAAGGAGTGCCGCGAGCACATCGGCTCCCCCGCCACGCTTCACCAACAAGGCCTACGAGGAAGACAGCCACTTCGAAGGGCTCTCCGCACGCAGAGGACACGCCCGGGCACACGGCGCCTCCCCGGGGCAATGCAAAGCCCTTACGAGTGAGTTTATCGAACTCCTACACAGCACAGTGTGTAGACAGCACCATTTATGACGGGTCCGGAGAGCGTTAAATACTTAAGTACCCATTTAATAAAGACCCACAGATCTTAAAACATCAAAAGCCCTGTGCAAAGACCTGGAAACTACAAAACACTGGTGAGGAAAATGAACTAAGCAAGAGGTTGCGCGTTAGGACGCAGGCTCGGTCAAGGGCCCGGCAACAAAGACCTGAGGACTGCGGGGCAGGATGCTACACCAAGAATGTCGTGTGGGCACCAACGCAACACTTCCACACGCCTTTTATCGATGAGATTAAGATAAAATAAAAATGGACACAATCTTTTATAATTTTTTAAGAAAATTTTTTAATGTCTATTAATTTTGGAGAGGGCGTGAGCGAGCACAAGAGAGCAGGGCAGGGGCAGAGAGAGAGGGACAGAATCCGAAGCAGCTCCAGGCTCCGAGCTGTCAGCACAGAGCCCGACACGGGGCTGGAACCCACGGACCGTGAGATCACGACCTGAGCGAGGCGGGGGGAGGCGGGGCACTCAGGTCCTGAGCCCCCAGGTGCTCCTGGAGCATTCTCTGTCAGAATAACACAAGCCCCACTGATGAGAAGAACAGAACTGTTCTGGAGGAGGACCTCTGGCTTCACTGCAGTCGAGTCCCTGCCGAGCTCCGTTCAGACCGGCAGCAATGCCCGTCAGCGCTGATGAGCGGTGCGGCGGGCGCAGCCAAGCCCGGGCACCGCCGGGCAAGCGCGCACTTCCCTGAGCACGGTCACCGCCTGGAAGGGGTACACCGTCTCCTTGACAGTCTCCTCTCAGCAGATGGGAAGGCCTAGACTGCCCACACCCTGCACGTCTGCATGTCCCAAGGAGACCTGCTCCTGGAGGGTAAGCCAAGCCTTCGGAGCCCCACGCCTGGGGGGCCACGGCTCGCCCGGGGATGCCGGCCACACAGCGCGTGCTAACGAGGTCGGACATGACCGCTTGGCCGCCTTGGGCGAGCACGCTTCAGGCACGTGGTCACAGGTGGTGGCCGGAGAACCGAGCCCTGTCTCTGGATCCCCGGGAGAGGCCGCCTGGAAGCCTGGGCGCTGACTGGTGTGCTCTTACTTCTGCTGACTTCGGTGTGAATGCTCTTTTGTGACCAAGCACGAGGAGGGGCACGAAGCTTCAAGGAGCCCTCGGGCCCACGGCGCAGCACGGGACCCTCCGCGGAAGGGGGCGCGGGGGCTGCTGACAGTCAGGCAGACTTGGAAACATAGAAAGTCCCTCCATGAGTGACTGGGATCCAGAAGTGCTGCTGGAACTGTCGGTGAGGCTCCTGCGGGTCAGGGTGCAGCTCCGCCTCTCGCCGTAACCGGGGCACGGAGGGACCTACCCAGAGAAGCTGGGGCTTCAAACACGAGTCGTCACCGAAATGGCTTCACCAGCAGAAGTTTGCATATGTGCAATTTTGCATAATTTTCAGATGACCTCACCGAACACCATAACCAAGTATGCGGCGAGAACTAGTTTGCAAAGGCACAGTGAAAACGGGGGCTCAGAGTAGTTCTCCTCACTCCCCAAACTTCAATTTCTGCCCTGAATTTAAGGAATCACAATAAGGGGCGCCTGGATGGCCGTCAGTCAAGCGTCCGACTTCGGCTCTGGTCATGATCTCATGGTTCTTGAGTTTGAGCTCCAGGTCGGGCGCTGTGCTGACAGCTCAGGGCCTGGAGCCTGCTTCCGATTCTGTGTCTCCCTCTCTGTCCCTCCCCTACTCGTGCTGTCTCTCTCAAAAATAAACATTAAAAAAATTTTTTAAAAAGGAATCACAGTAAAATCTAACCCGCGGGGCACCCGGGTAGCTCAGTTGGTTAAGCATCTGATTCTTAGTTTCAGCTCAGGTCATGATCTCATGGTTTGTGGGTTCAAGCCCTGCATCGGGCTCTGTGCTGCCACCACCAGGCCTGCTTGGGATTCTGTGTCTTCCTCTTTCTCCGCCTCAAAATAAATGAATATTTTTTTTAAATGTACCCCCGGCTGTGCCATGGAGATGCTGCATGGCAGGGAAAGGGAAGACACCCAGCCTCTGCTTCGGATAAGAATTCACAGAACCGGGCGCCCGGGACTCGGGGGTGGGGCGGACGACGCGTCGGCTCAGCTGACGATCTCCAGGTGTCGGGCTCACAGGGAGGAGTCTGCTTCCGACCGTCTCTCTGCTCGCACAAACTCTCAAAATAAATAAGGTCTTTAAATAAAAAGAATTCACAGAAGCGATGGTGGGTTAAGCCCATGAGGTCAGAGGAAGGCTGCGCGGATGCAGGGGTCCGATGAGGCAGGAGCATCCCGCACTCGTCCCCAAGCAGCTGACACCAGGACAGCGGGTCAGGAGCATCGCCACTTTCTGCTGCGTCCGCTTCGTCTTGTCATGTGTGACACGGGGGTCCCAGCCAGGGCTCATGGAGGTGGGGCGGGCTGCGCGCAGACCCGGCGGGTGGAGGTGCCCGGGTCCCGAGGACACGCTCCAGCGTGACGCGGGTGACCCGGCCCCAGCCACCAGCTCGTCAAAAGCAGCCGGAGGCTACTTGCAAGTGCACCAGCCAGGCAGTGTCCGGAAAAGTCCCCAGGGCCGTGGGCGGGACGATGCAGGCGTGGACCACCCCCCAACCACACTACAGACCACCGGACACCCGCCGAGCCGCGCCCGATACTGCTTTTCTGTGGGGAAAACCTCCAGGGGAGGGGCGCCTGGGGGCTCAGCCGGTGAAGCTGTGACTCTCGGTTTCGGCTCAGGTCATGATCCAGGGTCATGGGACGGAGCCCCGTTGGGCTCTGCGTTGACTGTGGAGGCTGCTTGAGATTGTCTCTCTCTGCCCCTCTCCTGCTCGTGGCCTCTTCTCTGTCTCTCAAAATAAAAGTAAATTCAAAAGAAAGAAAACACCCTACGGGAGAGCCAGGACCACAACAGGGTCGGCCAGGGGGCGGAGGACAAGCGTCCGCATGAGAACGAGGCGCCCACGCACCCACGCCCACGGGGCCAGCACATCCCGGGAACCGAGAACGCGTGGGGGAGGGGCAGAGAGGAACTCCCACAGCAGAGCCCGAAACGAAGCAGGAGATGAGACCTGAGCCGAAGTGGGATGCTCAACCGACCGAGGCCCCCAGGCCACCGACACTCATGAACGTGCCGTAGAAAACAAAAAACAAAAAAAGTGTGAGCCTCAACCTCTAACTCACACAAAAATTAACCTAAAATGGATCACAAAATCAAACGTAAAACCCCAAACTATAAAACTTCTATGAGAAAACAGGGTAAAAATATTTGTGAGGTTGGGCCAAACAGATTTTGTGGACGCAGAAAATGCACAAATTATAAGACAGGAAAACCTGTAAAACACGCTCCTGAAACCGAGTGTGAATCGAGCCCCCACGATTCAGCAGTAAGAGAACGCGGACCCTGAGGCTTAAGCCACGGCAAAGGCCACGCGGACACGCGCCGCGTGCACAGGGGACAGCACGGCCGTGGGGAGCTCAGGCAGGGCCGCCAGGGGAACCAGGGCGCAGAGGGGCGTCCCGCCAAGTCCACGCCCCCATCCAGCGGAGCGGCCCCACTCCTGGGTGCCTCCATCTCGACCAGTAAGGGCACCTGCAGAACTCGGCTCAGGAGGCCACACTGGCCTCACGCCCACCACCCAGGACCGAGGACGGCCCCACCAGGCTCCGGGAGCCTCGAAACTCATGCTGAAACCCTCAGCCCTGGGTGGTGGGGTCGAGAGGTGGGCCTTCGGGAGGTGCCCAGGTCACGAGGGTGGAGCCCCCACCGGTGGGTCCTCTCACCCAGGAAAGCAGCCTCACCAGACACCAGACCTGCTGGACCCTTGCCCTCGGACGCCCAGTCTCTGGGCCGTGAAAAAGAAACGTGTCCTTTACAAGCCCTCCTCCCCAGCCCCGTCGTGTCACAGCAGCTGAGTGCGTGAAGTCAAGCCCAAGTGTCCACTGGCTGCTGACACGGGACATGTCACCGTCAGCGAGCAGAGTCAGGCTCAAAGCGCTGCAGATGGTGTGACTCCACTTCCGGGACATTCCACACAGGAGAGACTGGCGGGAACCGACACGGGTCTGCGGCTGTCGGGAGCTGGGGTGAGCAAGGGTTCCAAAAACGGACAAGGAGGAGGTTTGTGGGGCCGTGGAAATGTTCTCGAGGGCTGGCGGGGGCGGGAGACACCTGCCATCAGTCAGAGTCCAAGACTGCCTGCGGAGCAGTACGAACAATACCAACTATGACCAACCTTTTTTTTAAATCAGGGAAACAGAGCGAGCAGGGGAGGAGCACGGAGAGGGAAGAGAAAACCCCAAGCAGAAAACCCCACTGTCAGCACAGGGCCCGACACAAGGCTCAGCCTCACAAACCATGAGATTGTGACCCGAGCTGAAATCAAGAGTCAGATGCTCAACCCACTGCACCCCCAGGGGCCCCTACAAACCTGACTTTAAATGTTAAGATCACGCACAGGGCACACTCACCTGTGACTGTGGTCTTTGGTCCCGCTAACACCCAGCTGGCACAGGGTCGGGGGCTGTGGGTGGCCAGGGGGCTCAAAAGGAGGTCCCATGAGGACACGGACAGCCCAGGGGTGCCCAGCACATTGCAGGAAGGACCTGACGCCCGCCCTCCACACCCTGATTGTCAGAACCCTCCATGTCTGCAGGGGCCGGGGACGCCCCCCCCAGGTCCCCTCCACACCAGGGACACCTGTAAGCCCAACATTGTACTTTTCCCAAATGTGGGGATGCGATCAGGAGACACAGAAGTAGCCAGCTGGGCACCCGGCCCCTGAGCCCAGGACACTGCAAGGAACCTGACGCTCATCTGTGTGACTCTCTCCCCAGACGGTGCACGGGGCTCCCAGGACTTCCACCTACTAAACCTACGACCCCAGCAGGCTGACAGCCTGGCCACCCTCACGCAGGCATCCTCTCCTGCCTCGCTCCCCCGCTGGGCCTCCCCTGGAAGGCCAGCCAGCAGCGTGGAGCCATGTCACTGTCCCCATGGCAGTCTGGAGACCAGAGCCTGCCTGGAGGGAGAGGTACCGATGACAGAGGCTGATGTCCACTTCGTGCAGGCGGCCAGATGGCGGAGGGCTCCCAGCCACCAGGGCCTGAGTGGGCAGGTCCCCCATGTTCCTCTGGACATGTCACCATCCAGATCTCCCTCCCTCTTCCTTGAAGACCCCGCTGGTTCTGCTGCCTCGAATGAGGGGTGAGTGGGGGCCGCGCACAGGGCAGCTCACCACGGCCACACTGCAGGCGGCTGCCTGGAAAGCCCAGCCTTGCAGAGGGTGGGGGTCCTTGCCGGGAGGTGCTGCTGTCTGCACGCCGACCTGGGGGTTCAGCTGGGTGGGCCCTGTGGCTGGGGGCTGCGATGGGGCCAGGCGGGGTGGGTTACAAGCTCTCTAAGGCTTCGGACTGGACCCTCCACTCCTCAGAAGCCGTCAAACAGTTTAAAGCAGTGAGACAGCTTAGAAGGATCATCTCCTAAGGCGGGTCACAGACCACAGAACTGGGGGCCAGCCTGGGGGCCCCAGTGTGCGTGGGGCAGGCAGGCGGGGTCCATGGGACCCTGGGAATGTCCTCAGAGCCTGGCCCCGACCCCTGGCCCCCCGGTCCACCCATCCACGGAGCCCTCGGGAGTCCTGAGAAAGCTGCATTCCAAGCAAATCTGATTCGGGCCCACTTGCCCCTGGATGGGTGGGGGGGGACAGAGAGGGACACAAGGGTCCTGGGGAAGTCGGGGCCCCAGGCAGGAGAGCCAGCACACTGGGCAGCAGATTCTGGCAGGACCCGGCCCTCCCCGCGGGCCACAGGGCGCCCACTGTGCCGGTGTGGCCAGCCTCACATCCACACCTCCAGACACTCGAAGCTCCTGCTCTGAGTTGACAGCCCGTCCCTGGGGCTCCGGGCAGGAGAGATTCCATTTTGTGGCCCATGTACTCCAACATTCTTCATCAACAGCTTCTTTTTTATTAATCCAAAGTTTCACGGCCAAATTCTTGTCTCAAGAGACCCGGAAGGGCAAAGCAGTGTTGGCTGGTGCGGAGGGCCCGCCCGAGGGCCAGACCGGGGGCGGCAGAGGCCGCAGAGCCCCTACAGCTTCCTGCCTGGTCAGAACTTTAGTACAGAGAAAACGACAGAAGCGTGGCTGCCGGCAAGACAGGGCTCTCCGGGGGGCACAGAGCCCAGAGCACGGCCCCAAGGGAACTCTGCCGAGTGGCCAGGGGCAATGGGCACTCCTGCCACTTTTCAAAGTATGTTTCTTAAAAGCCAATTACTATCCAAAAGAATGGGTGTTAACTTCTTGCAATGAAATAAAAAACGGGGGGGGGGGGTTGGGGGGAGGATCCCCAAGGAAAAGGTTGTCTCTTGTCAGCCAGAAAGAAATGTCCCAAGCGGTCACCATTCGGTCAGGTGGCTCATGGGTGCCAGCCTGGGCTCCTCAGGTCTGAGGCCACACTCAACACCTTTGAATGGAATGTGCAGAGACAGGAACACCCCCGAGGTGCCCTCAGCACACAGCGCGCTCCGGAAGCCTGCCGAAGCCTCGGGAAGTCGGACCCTGGAGGAGCAGAGGTCATGGACCCTGACCCTGCCACCCACGGCCAGACCTTGCCTTGCCACACTTGTAGCGGCCAACAGAAGGCCTCTGTCGGCAGCCAGGTCACTTCCCTGGGAAGAGCCAGGCCCTGTCCCCTGCCCAGCTGACCCGCTCCACCCAGCTGGTCAGCTGGCACCGAGCCACCAGCGCCTCGCCCCGCCCAGACGTCCTGGCAGGGCCTCGGAGCAGCCTGCCAGGTAAAATGCAGGACACCCAGATAACTGCATTTCTGCCGAGGATTTGCTAGCATCAGTGTGTCCTCCGCGATATGTGGGACACGATTCTAGTCAGAAACTGCTTATGTGACATTCAGATCTAGCTGGTGTCCTATCCTGTCCTCGCTGGATCCGGCATCTTGGGAAAAGGCTCTGTTCCTAGGGCCTTGAGTGCAGGTAACAAGGGGTGGGGGGCGTCCCTTCTCAGAATGTCCCTGCGGCACCCCCCGCCATACCAGGGCTGCCCTCAGCTCCGGGCCAGAGGGCCCCTCCCTAAGCCAACCTGCCGACACCTCCCCCCGTGACCAGCTCTGCCAGGACCCGGGAGGGCAGCGACCCCTAGACCCCGTCCACAAACCACGAGTAAATGCCGGTTCTTCTGTGGGGACCCACAGGGAGTTCCAAGTGGGAGCGTGTGGTGACACCTGCGGAGCTCAAGAGATCCTGTTCCCTGGGGGAAACTGAGGCAGAGGACGGTCTGAGCAGTGGCCAGGCCCCCACCAAGTTCAGAGCTAGACAGGCCCAAAAGCCGAGCAGCACCTCCCACACATGGAGGGTCCCCAGGGGCCTGGGCCTGTGAGGGCTCTGCTACAGCCCCCTGCCCCAGAAGGCCCTGGCTGAGGGCACAGCAGCTGCCACTTGAGGGGCCCCCCAGCCGCGCGGAGAGTGGACGATGCCCCCGGGCCCGCCTTGTCCCTCTCTCATCTGCATCCAGGAGCTGGTGCCTCTGCTCCTGTGATCATTTCTTCATTTATTCAACGGCCCTCGTGGGCCAGACAGCACGTGGGAACCAGGTGTAGGCGGGGGACCTATGAGGCCTTGTCACTAGTCAGTGTGATCCATGAGGGCCTCGTGCCAGGAAGGGGGGTTCTGCATGCCAGGAAGGAGGTGCTGGGGGGGCAAGATGGAGAGACTTCGCCACACACAGGGAGGGGCCCCAAGCTACAGCAGTGAGGATGAAGGAGGCAGTTGAGGGAGGGGCCGGGGGCTCCTGGGATGGAGGAGGGCAAGTCAGTCCCCCAGGGTCTAGGCACCTGTCAAGGTGCCTTGCTGGTGGTGTGATGAGGAAGGACCTCTGGGGTGACCCTCTGGCCTCGCCCTCGAGGTGGGAGATAAACAGCCCCTCTGTTCCAGGCCCCGCCACCCCTGCCTGCTGTCCACACACGCCTACCAGGGGCCTGCTCCTAACGGGGTGTAGGCCCCCATTCCCAGGACTGCCTCTGAGCGTGAGGGGGTGCTGATGGCTGTGCAGGTGCTGTGCTGACCCACTGCACAGACCAGGGCAAGCCCAAGGTCACAGGCCGGCTAGACTGGAGGGAGACGGGCATCCCGGGCTGGTGGGGGTGGCGGGGGTACACAGCCAGCCAGTGAGGAGGGGAGACTGGCCCAGAGTCCAGCCAGAGAATTCTCGCCCTGACATACTCCACCAAAAGAGGGCGACCAAGCATCTGGAGGTCTGGGGGACGGTGGGCACCAAAGGAATGCAGGACAGCAAGGGCACCCGCCTCCCCGTGGAGGGGCCAACTAAGGACAAGCCCAGGACCCCAGGAACAAAGTGGGGCCCAACGCTGGGGGCTTCCTATGACCCAATCCAAGGGAGGAAGTGGGGGAAGCCCCCCCAGGGCCACAGACAACTCAGCACCACCCCCATCCTTCCCAGTGCTCCTAGCCTGTCCCCAACCCTTGCAAAGCACCTCTTTGCTGGGCTGGGGCAACAGGACGCAGTGAAAAGTTTTGGGGTGCATCAGAAGTGCGCTCAGAGTGCGTGCAGGCTGCTGAAGGCCCCACAGAGGGAATCCTGCTGGGGGAAGCCCCCAAGCACACAGCAAGCGCTCCTGGACTCCAAGGAAGGAATGTGGCCTCGGCATGGGGCTCCCCACCCCTGCACGGGAGCCAACCAACCCCCAAGGCCCTCCACACCGCAAAGGCCCGGAAACTTGGTCCCAGGGGGGCAGCCAGCACCTCCCAAGACCATGTGCTCCAGCTCAGGGGGAGGGAGGCTCAAGCCAGCCCCAGCCGCAGGCCCTTAGGCCCACCAAGCCGAAAGGATGCTCAGCGCTGCCCAGCGTCTCCCACAGCTCCAATGCCCAGGGCCCAACAAGCCAGGCGCTGGGCCCCCAACAGGTGGGCAGAGCCCCCGCCTCCCTGCAGACCGCTCAGCTACCACCACCCACTGGTCCCCGGTGGGGCCGGGCCCTGGGGCCATTTCGGGTTGCGGACCGGGGCGAGCGGGGCCAGGGCAGAGGTGGCGGCGGAGGAGCAGGCCGCTGA
>PJEM01020304.1:0-13816 GCA_004023845.1 Helogale parvula
ATACAATTGATTTTTATTAAAAAAAAAAAAAAAAAGAACACAAGCAATAGGGCGCCTGGGTGGCTCAGTCAGTTGAGAAGCCGGCTTTGGCTCAGGTCATGATCTCATGGTTCGTGGGTTCGAGCTTCTCGTCGGGCTGTGTGCTGACAGCTAACTCAGAGCCTGGAGCCTGCTTCGGATTCTGTGTCTCCCACTCTCTCTGACCCTTCCAGCTCACACTGTCACTATCTCTCAAAAATAAGTAAAAACCATAAAAACTTAAAAAAATGAAAATGCAAAAGAACAGAAGCATTATTCAAAGAGCTTGAACAATCCTAAAATTTATATGAAACACAAAAAACTTGAATAGTCAAAATGATGTGCTAAAAGGGAACCATGTGGAGAGGCATCACAATTCTGGACTTTGGAATGTATTACAAAGCTGTAATCTTCAAGACAGTATGGTACCGGCACAAAAACAGACACATAGATGCATGGAATAGAGGAGAGAATGCAGAAACAGACCCACAAATATATGGCCAACTCATCTGAGACAGAACAGGAAAGAGTATCCAAAGGAAAAATGACAAACTCTTCACCAAATGCTGCTGGGGGAACTGGACAATAACATGCAGAAGAATAAAACTGGACTAGATTCTTATACCATACACAACAATAAATTAAAAATGAATAGAAGACCTAAATACGAGATAGGAAATCACCAAAATCCTATAGGAGAAATATTCAGGAAACCTCTCTGACCTAGGCCAGAGCCAATTCTTACTTGATATGTTTCCAGGCAAGGGGAATAAAAATGAAAATGAGCTATTGGCACCTCATACCAAAACAAACAAACAAAAAAATCCTTCTGCACAGGGAAAGGGAAGGAAATACTCAACAATACTAAAAGGAAAAGATGGAATGGAGAGGATATTTGCAATTGACATATCCGATAAGGGTTAGTATCCCAATCTAGAAAGAGGTTACCAAAATGAACACTGAAAAACCAAATAATCCAGTGAAGAAGTGGGCAGAAGAAATGAAAACACACTTTTCCAAAGAAGACATCTAGATGGCTAACAGACTCCTGAAAATGCACTCAAAATCACTCATCATCGGGAAAATACAAATCAAAACCACAATGAGATTTCATCTCACATATGTCAGAATGGGTAAATTACAGGCACCTGGGTGGCTCAGTCTGTTGAGCTTCCAACTCTTCCTTTCAGCTCAGGTTATGATCTCACAGTTCATGGGTTCAAGCCCCATGTCAGGCTCTGCTCTACAGTGTGGAATCCGCTTGGGATGGTCTTTCTCTCCCTCTCTGTCCGTCCTTCCCTCCCTCATGCTGTCTCTTCTGTCTCTCTCTCCACATAAATAAACTTAAAGAAAAAAAGAATAGGAATGGCTAAAATGAATAATTCAAGAAACAACAGATTTTGGCAAGGATGCAGAGAAAGGCAAACCCTTTTGCACTGTTGAGAAGAATGCACACTGGTGCAAACGCTTTGGAAAACAGTATGTAGATTCCTCAAAAATTTGAAAATAAGACTACCCTAAAATGCAGAATTACCACTACAATTTACTTATCAAAAGGATACAAAACTGCTGGTTGAAAGGAGTGCGCTCGCCCCTATATTTACAGCAGTGCTATAAACAATAGCAAAATTATTGCAAGAGCTCAAATATCTATCAACTAATGAATAAAGGAGATATCATATATATGAAGTCATATATATGACTATATATTGTGTATACACACACAAAGAGACACACACTGGACTATTACTCGCAATAAAAATAATGAAATCTTGCGACGATATGGAAGGAACTGGATGGAACTGGAGGGTATTTTGCTAAGTGAAGTGAGTCAGTCAGAGAAAGACAGATAACATATGATTTCACTCATTATGTAGAAGTTGAGAAACACAACAGATGAAACAGGGGAAGGAAAGGCAAAACTAGATAAAAACAGACAAGGAGACAAATGACAAGAGACTCTTAAATATAGAGAACTGAGAGTTCCTGGAGCAGAGGTGGGTGGGGTGATGAGTTAAATGAGTGATGGGCATTGGAGAGGGCATTTCCGGAGATGAGCACTGGGTGTCATATGAATCTCTGGGTACTACTCCTGAAACCAATACTACACTTTATGTTACCTAACTTGAATTTTAAATAAATAAATAATAAATTAGAAAAATAAATAAATAAATAAATAAAAATTCCTAAATCAAGAGATATAGATCAGTTGAATGGAAAGAAATGGCGAGACACACCTATAAGGTGCCTTCAAGAGACTTACTTCAGGGGCGCCTGGGTGGCTCAGTCGGTTAAACATCTGACTTTGGCTCAGGTCATGATCTCACAGTTTGTGGGTTCAAGCCCTGCGTCGGGCTCTGTGCTGACACTTAGCTCAGAGTCTGGAGCCTGTCTTTGGATTCTCTGTCTCCCTCTCTCTCAGTCCCTCCCCTGCTCATGCTGTCTCCTTCTCTCAAAAATAGAATAATTTTTTTAAAAATTAAAAAAAAAGAGAAAGACTCACTTCAGCTTTAGGAACACAGTCAGACTGAAAGTGCTGATGTGGAAAAAGATATTCCATGCAAACAGAAACCAAAGGAAAGCCAGGGAGCTATGCTTACATCAGACAAATAGACTAAGCCAAGGTCTCTAATAGGACACAGCAAAGGTCATTATGAATTAGGGGGTCATTTGTGGAGGGTTTGTAGCTATATGGTGTTTAGAAGAACACATTAAGATTTTCCCTCCAGATTGGTTTTGGAAGGACATGAATAGTGTGTTTCTGTAACTCATGTAGTACTTTCCACTTTTCAAACCAATACTTTTTCCCATAAATGTTGGTGTATCTGTAGGTTCCTCAATTAGAGCTTGTGTAAGGTTTATGAACATCTGTATCTTAAGGGTTCTCTAAATGACTAGCTGATATTCAAGAACCTATTTCTGAAATTGGGGGGGAATGCTAAATGACAATTTCATAAAGACCTCTTGTTTTCTATTTTGATATGTGGGGGAGAACACTATTTTGATGAAAATCCTGGTTCTTTCCTGTAACCAGTAGCATATAGTTTGTCAAAACCAACATGTACAGGCTAATTTACAGTAAACTGTTTTCAAACCTTTTGCTACTATACACTGCATTTTTTTCCTCATATGATTTTTAATATACATTGCTATCTTGTATTTTAATCTCCAAAGGAGTTATTTGTCCTTTCAGCCATAATACCCCTCTGTAAGGTTACTGATATTAATTTTGGGGCAGGTTCCCTTTGCTTACAATTGCATCCCCAAAAATAAGCACCACTACGGAAGTTTTATCTAGTCGAGCACTGTCCTTCCTTTGCTTCCACATCATCTCTATAAAAACCTGACCACCATCTCCTATGGAAGGAACTTGCTTAACCATTTGAAGAAACAAGAAACAAGTCAGGTGAATTCTTGAACATTTGAACATATATCAGTTCAACTTTTGACATTATACAGTAGCATCTTTCATTTTGAGCACCTTTCTCACATGGCCTAAACACCTTGCCCACTCCTAACATGGGCATAAAACTCAGTAGGACACCTTTTCCTGGCTCTCTCAGCCCACATTTGCTCATGCGCAAAAGACACTGATGTGAGTTGGCCCTCACTTTCCCAGATTCCATTCTTGGTAACGGCTTCCCACAGCGCCTGCATAGGTAGAATCACTGGCCACAGCTGCACATGTGCAGAGAGGACCTGTGGCACACTTTGGCCTTCTGTGGCCAAAACCTGCAGGCATGTGCTTCTCCCTTCACCTGCTCAGGTCTCCAGAGGACCAGCCCTGAATCCCATCTCAACCAAGCCCACACACCTGAGTTTACATTTCAAACGAGAAGAGATAGAGTCTCTGGACAGACCAATCCTCTCTTGCACCAATGTTATCCCACCGAGTTTTTATGCCTTCTCTCGTTTCTCCCTTTGGTATTATCAAACTTCACACATGTGCCCAAAGAGAATGCAGGCAAACCCGTCGAGCTTGGCACCTCCCACAATGCAGGTGACCCTGAGCAGATGGGAGGCAGGGACTGGCTATCCAGGATCACTCTCTTTATATAGACGCTCAAGCTCCCATCAATCCCTCTACCACAGCAGACCCTATGATGTTCAGGGATTCCTGTTTCATACTTCGGCGTAAAATTGTGGGCACACCTAAGCTGTCCCAGAATTTACATCTTAAATAATCCTTCTCTCTCCATGGTGCCTGTGGAGACTGACAGAGCATGGTCATCAATTGTCTCTGTCATCATGACAGAGAATCTGTCATAAATGACGTGTTCACCACGAAATTAACTTCCGCTGCCAGTCCTTGATCCTCCCTTCTCAGAACAGCTCAGAGAACAGAGTTCCTAGCATCTCAGCTTCCTGGATAGTTCACTGATATTAGCACTTTCCTGAGACTCAGATTCAGAGAAAGGAATGCAAAGCGCTTACCATTTGGTGAGTCCCTTTCATCTTTCTGGTTCAAACAGTTTTTCCAAGGTAACACATAGCATCCACTTCCATTCCTGGGGTGTCCCTTGATTTTCTCACATGGAAATTAACCAAATATATAAATGCAGATGATCCTCATCCAATTTCCCTCAGAGGCTCTACTCCACCTTTTCTTTCTGTCTCCCATCTGCTCTCTATATTTGTGCCATGACATCCAACGTTGTTTTCAAGAGTACTGATAATTCAAAAGAAGAGAATCACTCTCTGCTCCAGAGGCTCACCAGGAATCCAATCTTCCTGCAAAAATGAACATAGTGTACACAATTCCCAGGGCTTGGGAATGAGTAACGTGCACAATGTAAGATTCTTAGGCCAGCGTCCTGGACACAGTGCATCCTCATACACTTGGAGCATGTGGTAGATACTCAATAAGCATCCCTTTGATGGAAAAGTACACATGTGTACCTCAAAGAGCCTTGCACAGATACCACTGCTTTATCTAGTCCCTTTCCGACTTGCAGGGGATTTGCAGAGAATAACATCTTCTCAAAAGCTGTTAGTAATTTCCACTGGCAACAGCAGTACTTGTGTTGAGATAAGATGGTGGGGTATAAGGGACTCAGGGGTGCTCTTCTGCTTTCCCTACCTTAGTGCTACTGGAGATGAAGTCTGGAGACAGCATCCTCAATGCTTGTTAAAAATACCAATTAATGACCTTCATCCAAACTTAGGGAAGTCATGATATCTGAGTGTAGGCCCCAGACTCTTTTTTTAATGAGAACCCCAAGTGATTTGTGTATACATGAAATTTTGACAAGCAATGTTGAAAATGTCATTCTCAGCTTTGCCTTCCCATTGGAATCTCCATTATAGTTTTTGCACTATCTTCTGTAATGTCCCAACCCCAAAGATTCCGGCACTTAGGCCTTAATGAGGCCCAGCATCAATTAGCTCTTCAGGAAGTGGCCAATGACTCCCCTGTGAGGCCAACATAAACACTCAGGCTCCCAGTATATTTCTGAGGACAGAGTACTGGGTCTCTTCAATGAGGAGCCTCTATGGATAGGGCTGCAGTGTGTAAGATTTGATAGGGGAGCATCAGTCCACCTCACATTCCTGATGTTGTACCAGCCATTGTGTAAGTCTCCAGGAGACAAGCACACACACAAGTAGGACAGGAGTAAATCACATTTCAGCCTGCACTTAGAAACTCCCTATTTTCAAATGCTCCAAAAATGAACAGAAAAGCAGTCCAATCAAATAGACCCTAACTGGCCATGGAAGGCTTTTCCATGTTACTGTGAATGTCATGGAAGACATCGGGACAGAGGGTAAGCCTAAGAGGATGGAGGAGCACAGGAAGAGGGAGACAGGAGAGGTACCTCTGAGACCACCAGCAAAATAAACCTGGGCTTCTAGAATCCATTCAAGCTGAGCTTCCCAAACCACATTTTAAGATTGAGTGTTCTCCTTTAACTTTGGTCCCTCACTGTGTCATCTGCTTCACTCATTCCCACTTACCTGGGTGTGCGGTTTCTCTCTCCTTTCTCTTCATGTGACAGGGCTATTACCTTTCCCAAAGACCTGACCAGATCTACTCTAGAGGCAGCAAGACCCATTGGTAGCAAAATACATGACCCTGGCTGGAAAATCTATAATTTCAAATCCAGCACTATGCTCAGTAGAGAGTAGGACACATGACAGAAGTGTATAGAGAATTTTTTCTCCAATGTTGATTCCTGTTCATCTCTTTGGAATACATAGTAAGACTTTTCAATATTCAGGTCCCTCCATTCCATTTATAGGTACTATTGAATCAAAAATAAGAAAGACATATCAGATTTCAAACTGTGGGCAACAGTGTTTTATGCCATGTAGATTCTAAATTATCACTAATTCACAGTGAAGGCAACAGAGAGCCTCAGGGAAGGGGAAGGTTTAAGTCAAGATAAAACATCATGAATACTTCCTTACACGGAAAAATGCTTGATTATTTCCTTGAAATAATGTCATTTGTGCCAAGTCACATTATAGAATTTTAAGACCTAACATATAGTAATTATATGATACTGGTTTCCTTTTGCTGAAAATTTAAAACAGCAATAATGGGAGAATATGTCATTCATATTGTACAAAATAAAATTACAACTTAGGATGTCCAGGACTAATATAAAATCATTATTTGCAAAGGCTAGGATCCCCTGTTAATAAGGAGAGAGACTTCATTTTCCAGGGGAATCTGTCAGAGAGACCCTGATCCACATGAACAATGTTAACATCAGTTGTAATGAGACAAATTGGTATCTGTTTTTTCATGCATGTAGAAGGACTCATCATTATTGTGATAGACTTTCCAAAGGATGTAAAAAAACAAAAACACCCTACCAATTTTAATAGGATACCAATTATGAAAAAATAGAAGATTATGGCAAATTTTAAGCCACAGATTCCTCCCATGACCTATCGTCTTCAATGTATTTTATTTTATTACAATTGTTTAATGTTTATTATTTTTGAGAGAGACAGAGACAGACAGAGAGAGAGAGACAGAGCAGGGGAAAGGCAGAGAGAGAGGGAGAAACCACATCTGAAATAGGCACCAAGCTGTCATCACTGAGCCTGACAAGAGCTAAAACCCATGAACCATGAGATCTCATGAGCTGAACTCAGATGCTAAACCACTGAGCCACCCAGGCACCCTTTCAAAGTATTTCAAATAGTAAGTCTTTGAAACTATCTAAATAGTAAGGCTCTTTTTCAGAACGCTGTCTTATTCAGGGCCAAATTTTCAGAATGCTGTCTTATTCAGGGCCAAAAAGCCATCTGATATCTTTGTTCATGTTCTTTTTGTTTTAAGGTTATTTATTTATTTTGAGCAAGAGAGAGAGTGAACGGCGCAGGGGGGAACGTGGGGATAAGAGTATGCCAAGCAAACTCTGCTGACAATGAGCCGCCTGATACAGGGCTTGAACTCAAAACTGTGACATCATGACATGAGCTGAAATCAAAACTCCAACACTCATGACTGAAGCAACCATGAGCCCATATTTGTTCATGTTCCTTAATCTAGTTTACATAGACGCATGCCACACCCAGACAGGACTTCAGAATATAATCTTGACCTTTACTGGGGTCTCGAACACATCCCCATATGGATCTGTCACCAAATGATTATTTTCAACAATTTGCAGGTCATAAATTCATGACAGGAATTCCTCATGCTGTATCAACAGCCTGGTCATAGAGAATGGAGAGAGAGCCCAGAGGTGTAACTCAGGAATGTACCAAAAAGCTGAATTTGACTAGTCCAGAGCAAATTTTCTAGCCGAGACCTGCAGAGATAGAGAAGTAAGGTTTGCAAGTTGTAAATGCACAGCATTTCACTAGGAAACGAGGGCACAGTCCCTAGCTATGTCAAGTCAAAGTTTACCTGAGAAGGAGCCATTTCTTCCTCTCCCTTCTGCTCCCGAGTGCTTTGTGAGGTGACATTATGTGGAGAAATCACACCTGTAGGCCTTTAAAGGCCTCAGCATAGCCTCTTCACCTGCTCTCATCACGTCAGAGGCAGAAAAATTTTGAAATACTCAAAAGCTCACCCTCTCAATGACTTTGTCACAGGAAAGATACCGAAAAAATGGAGCTCCTACACGGCGACTTCCATGGGAGTTTCTCCTTCCCGGTTTCAGATGTCCTTCCCTCCCACACAGCCACATATCCTGCCACACCTCGGGGAACCTGGGCTGCCCTCACCTACCCCTTCCAAGTCCATGCCCAACAGACTGTCATCGTGTCTTCATCTGAAAGCCAGACACAGCCCTCCCAAATACATCTGTGAATCCTCATGCTAACCCTGACCTCACCTGAGAATCTCCTGAAGCTCATATTTAAAGCAGCACCGATGCTCTCATCCTGACCAATAGAGGATGCTGGGAGAAGGCACAGGTGATGCTGGTACTTAACACTCGCCATGGGATCTTTATTGTAAACCCAGGCTGATAGCCGGTTTGTGCTTTTAAGTTTTCATGTGTATATAAATCATTTGGTGTTCCAGGTCCCATTGAGGAAATGGTGATTCCGCAATTTGGAATGTGATCTGTGAATTGCATCTTTCACCAGTTCCTTGTAAGTGCTCATCCTGCTCCCTGAGACCCACGTTTAGTGGCACAATCGCAGCCTCAGCACACCTGAGCCCCCCACAGCCTCCACCTGACGTTAACACAGACAATTCCTGCTGAGTCCCAGGGAAGCATATACCACGTAGGTTCCACTGTTGTGAGTTAACTGTTGATTCCCAGCTCAGACCACCATCACCATCCTGCAGGACCACATGCTTTCATTGCACTTGAAAGTTTACTGGAAGAAGATTCTGAAAGACACTAATGTCTGAACCAATCTCCATTTGGAAAACAATATGTAGAAATCAATCCCTGCAATGTGGATTGAGCACTAATTTCCTGTTTACAGTGAGTTGATGGGTCCCCTGTAGGGAACTTCACATACATGGTGTGACTGAATCCCGATAATATCCTGTGGGTGGCCCACTAGGCGTCCCACAGTAACCCTGAAGATGTAGGTACTGGGCCTGACCCATTTGCCATCCTCTGTGTCCCTATGGATTGAAAAAGAACATTTGCAACCACAGGAATAAACTATGGATGAACTGAAAAATACAGAAAGGAAGATTAGATTCAAAGTCCACAGACTTTAAATTGTTGTGTTTGCCATTTTTTTTCAAACAGGATAGGAAAATGTTGTGAGTTTATAAGTAAATGCCAGTTTCCTGTACTTGGTACACTCTCATCAGCAATATAGGATCAGTTTAATTCCTCCACACTTGAGTTACCACTTTCTCAAGTTTAATCATTGGAGAAAACAGGAATTGTTATCACCCGGTCGTTTCCCTGCTTTCTAGAAGGAGTATGTATGGAACGTGTCATCTATAGATAATATTATGTATGATATAAAAATTAATATCATAGAGGGGTGGCTCAGTCGGTTGAGTGTCTGACTTCAGCTCAGGTCATGATCTCACAATTCGTGGGTCCGAGCCCCGCATCAGGCTCTGTGCTGACAGCTCAGAGCCTGGAACCTGCTTCAGATTCTGTTCTCCCTCTCTCTCTGTCCCTCCCCCGCTCACTCTCTGTCTCTGTCTCTCAAAAGTAAAATTTAAAAAGACAAAAATAATTTTTAAATAAATACCATAGAATATATTATGTATCAAATAAAAATGCCATATATATCATACATCTATATATCTATTTAAATGTAGATATCTATATCTAGGTATCATCTCTCTATCTATATAGATACAAAATTCAACCTTAAATGAAGGACATCCTTCCCTCGGGGACAATGCAGGTGTGCCTGGAGGAACTTATATTAAGTGGAATAAGACATCGAAAGTGGCAAATACTATATTATTTCTATTCTGTCTGGAACCTAATAGCATTCAACTCCTACAGCAGAGTAGAATGGTGATTGCCAAGAGCTGAATGAAGGCATAGTAAGGGACCATCAAATGGTACAAAATTTCAGGTATGCATGAAATTCTGGAAATCTAAAGGACAGGATGGAGATACATATAATTATGTGTGTATTATACTGGACATTTGCTACGAGAATGTATCTTTGATGTTCTCCACAAAAATCAAAAATTAAGCGTCCTGGGGAAGTTGTGTGACTCAGTTGGTTAAGCATCCAATTTTAGCTCAGGTAATGATCTCAGTTTGTGGGTTTGAGCCCCGCATTGGGCTGACATCTCAGAACCTGGAACCTACATTGGATTCTGTATCTCCCTGTCTCTCTGACTCTCCCCTGCTCACACTCTGTCTCTCTCTAAAATAAATAAAACATTAAAATTAAAAAAAACAAAACTCCTAATTATATGAGGTGATAAGTATCGTTAGTTAGTTAGATTGATATAATCATGTCATAATATATCCATATATTTATATCTTGTTAATTGAGCAACTACTGAAAATCTACAGGAAAGGAAAATAGGATTCTGGGTGAAAGCTCATGAAAAACAGGTTTAAATAGGAAAAATAGAAATGAGGGCACTAAAAGATAAAGTCCGTCCTCTGCTCCCATTTATCTGCTTCTGGGTTTTTGGAATTGTGAGCACCAGCACTGGGAGATGAAAGTAATGACTCAGAATCTCACCTTCTCTAATCTGTCCTAGGAAAGGGGGAGATCCCAGAGCCAGTCCAGACCTGGACTTGGTCTCAGAATGTGGTGGATATGGTCTGGGCAAGGGAGGGAGCTGGCTGCAGGTTCTGATGTCTCTGTCTCTGGGATGCTTCCCTCTCTGTCAGTCCTAAGCCTGCCCAGACAATGTTAACACCAGAGTTCATTATATATGAATCTATTTAGTCTCTTTCCTTTCTATTTCATAAAATAAAATAGAAAGCAACTTTACCTAAACAGAATTTTCTGGGGCAATTGTGGGAAGGAGCAGCGAGGACCCAGTAAGGAGAGTGTGATTGAGCAAAGCACTTGTGCCCTTACAACCCATGCAGCTGATCCAGTTCCTCAGAGGTTAATTCACTTGAGTTAAGATGTTTTTCTACCAATGTTCTTCAAGCTTCTTGAGTTGAAATGTTACTGTACAAATGTCCTTCACGCTTTGGCACTCTTATAATAGCAATAAGTAGAGAGTGTAACGTTCCCAGAATACGGTACCACAATAATCATGAAAACAGAAGAAGTTTTGTCTAGAAAAAACTTTCTCTTAATTGTGGCTGTTTGTATGAAACTTCTTGCAAATGAGAAAGAAAGTGGCAATATGGGCATCACTCATGTTGTCCCTCCCGTTCCCATCCTTTGATTCTCTTTTCTTTTCCTCATTCCCTTACCCTCGTGTCCTTACTTCTGTGCGCCTGCCCGCGAACCACAGACAACTATGTTAGAAAACTTGAATTCTTAATGAGAATGTAAAATAAATGCCACTACTACTGCTGCTAAGAAAAACTCTTAAAACAAAAAAAAAAAGAACAGCTCTTTGGTTCATGGATGACCCATCAGAAGTGACACCACATCTCCCACCACAACACAGAAAGGAACCTGGCCCAACTGCAGCCAAGTCCCCTGGACATCACCTCTTCCTCTCATTCTCTCCACAATCCTGAATTTAACAATGTACCCATTTGCTCGATTCTTAAAATCCCTTTATGGCAGGAATCATGTCTCTTCATCCTTTTTGTGAATGACAAGATGTCATGCAAACAATCAGTTTCTATCTGTTTCCAACTCTACACATGCTGAGTGTTCTCAAAATAGGAAAAGGAGCATGGAATGAGTCTCCCCTGGGCACCATGAAGGAGCTTCCTTCTATGGAACGAGGAGAGGACACTGGATGACTCACTGCTCTTTCTCTGAGAGGGAAGCAGGTTCAGATTCTAGTGCCATCCTAACCCCAGTCTCCATGGGACGTCCCCAAATATTCCAATGAGTCTTTGTTGCTGCAGAGAGTGTCCTTAGTGAGACTGAACTGATGGCTGCATAGGGATTCAACTGCCAGAGACCTTAGTCTGACTCTGGGCCATCAGGTGGAACATAGACCTATTCTTCTGGAGCAGTATCCTTGATGCAGTTGTGATGCTTCCTGTCCCTGGACAGAACATTCTAGCATAAAAAGCCTCTACTTCAGTTAACACTGGCTACAGGTTGTGGGCATGATTCTAGAATTTTATGGGTTTTAACCTTGCCTTGTTAAAGGATCTTCTCCCCTCCTGGGGTTTCATTAAAGCACGACTTACTGGGGCAGGATTAATGGCCTATACTTAATGCCACTTAGAGATTCTGCACGGACCATCAGGAGTGCCAGTTTCTTGAAAAACCATCAAACATGTTAACTGCCATCGTGAAACTGTCTTCAAACCCCAATGCCCAGGTAAATGTTATGCAAAGAAAATATGTCATATTGAAAGATACACATTCAGGAACATGGCAGCTTAGTCAGATAAGCGGCTCTGTCTTGGTTTGAGCTTAGGTCATGATCTCATGGTTTGTGTGTATGACCCATGCCTTGCCCTTCACGCTGTCAGTACAGTGCTTGATTAGTGGTCTCTTTCTCTTCTCTCTCTGCCCCTACCCTGTTCTCTCTCTCTCAAAACAAAGACATTTTAAAGCGCCTGGGTGGCTCAGTCAGTTGAGCAGCAGGGTTCGTCTCAGGTCGTGATCTCATGGATCGGGGGTTTGAGCCCCGTGTTTGTCTCTGTGCTGACAGCTGGTTCAGAGCCTGGAATATGCTTCGGATTCTGTGTCTCCCTCTATCTCTGACCCTCCCCTGCTAGCACTGTCTCTCTCTTTCAAAAATAAATAATAAAAAACATGAAAAAATTATAAAGAAAAAATACCTGCCCTTCCCATTTAATGAAAGCATTATATGGCATGAGTGCCTGTAGCTAAAGGTATTAAGCAGGTTGAGTTTTAGCTTATGGGCAAGTAATAAATTGTATCATGTATCTTGAATGTATCATAGATAAGCTGCTATATAACGATTGCCACTTCAGATAGCTGTGAAATTAGGTGATTAACTAATTGTTACATAACCTTCTAATTTCTGTATATGTCTAATTACATGAAATAGAAGTTGGGGTTTGGTTTTTTACTTTGCTCTTCTGTTTAGAGTGTCATTGTAACTGCTGTATTGTAAATGATGAAAATAATTGAATATGTTAAAAAAATAAATTGTATTACATTAAAAAAATAAATAAAATAAAAATCAATAAAACATTAAAAATAAAAATTTTTAAAAAGAAGGAAAAAAAGACAATCATTACTACTAAGATTCGAATTGTAACTTCTGCAGAGTCCATGTTCTGGAAAATTGTAAACGTTATCTACAACAAATCATTTACAAAACACGCTGCTCTTTCTGCTCCTCGTACCTGTCACTATACATAAAGCTAGAGCAGCAGAGCAGAGATGCCTGTCTGGTGATCAGAAAGAAACTTGAAGTTCTCTCACTCCCTTTCGCAGATACCGTCCATCCTTCAGGGACCACTGCACCTGCTGAGCTGAACTCCAGAACCTTCTAAATCCACATAACACTCCAAGGCATGAATTTATAAACGAATGACATGGAAAAAAACAGACTACATTTTTCCCACGAGGTGAGGAAGTTGTGTAATTCCTCCATGACACATGGAAGAACCAGAATATGCAGAGATAGGATCGAGAATCTTCAGCAGGCTGTATTCTCAGTGCAGAGCCCCATGCAGAATTTAATCTTTCCCAATGCCTCTCTGCCCACTTGCTGTTTCTCTGTCTCAAATTAGTGAAATGGCTACTGAAAAAACATCTAGTTTCCTACATTTACTGGATGCGGGACATAATATTCTATGAAGGGGAAAATAATATG
>PJEM01020305.1:0-13814 GCA_004023845.1 Helogale parvula
CAGCCTACTGCACTCCCCCCTCCCCAAGGCTCTGCCCTGGGGACAGAGAGGACCCTCACCTGGATCCTGGGCTGCATCTAGTTCCCCTCCAGAGAATCATCAACAGAACTTGCTCCTAACATCAATTCATGCATTTTAAAATGATCTGCAGCTGGTTCATGAGTGGGCCCTCACCATCAGTCTCTGGTCCACAGCTGAACAAGTCCAGGTGGCTCCTGAGCAAAACTTAGACATTCAAGGGAGCCAAGATTTGAGTGGGATCACCCTGCATGATTGTGATGTAGAAGATCCTAGAAGAGAAACTAGCCAGACTCTGAGACCAGATCTGGGGCAGGGAAAAGGCAGGGAGGGAGAGAAACATTACTTTTTAAGAAAATTATTTGTGTTCTTTTAGAGAGAGAGACCATGAGCAGAGGAGAGGGACAGAGGGAGAGGGAGAGATCCTCAAGCAGGCTCCATGCTCAGTGTGGAGCCTGACTCTGGGCTGGATCCCACAACCAAGTTGGTTGATCAGGGAGTCTGATCCCAGTCTCACTTGGATTAGTTTGATGCTCAATCAACTGAGCCCCTCAGGCACCCTGGGAGAAGAGCTTCCTTAAGACAAGATACCTGCCCCATTCAAACTACCCCTAGAAATTCCAGACTCCTTTGAAAGGAGCAAGAATTAAAATGTCTTTGAAAGGAGGAGTGCAGGAAGTGAAAACTGCACAGATCCCCAGAATGGGGAAGTCATTCTAGGTTGTGACATCACAGGTGGAACCCCTGGCCGAGCCACGGAGAACAGCAGCCTGGTTCTTACCTGAGAGACAACCCCCAGCAGGGCTCTGCCTGCCTCCATCATGGGCTCCAGCCTCCTCTGCTGCATGGTCCTCTGTCTCCTGCGAGCAGGTGAGTCCTCCGTCCAGGTGTTGTGGTGCAGCTGTGCGTCTCTAAGCCTGTGTTCCCCAGGGGCTCAGCCACAGGCTACCTCCTGGGACTTGTCTGAATTCTGCTTCTTCCCTTCTCAGGCCCCCTGGACACAGCAGTTTCCCAGACTCCCAAATACTTCATTGCACAGATGGGGACAAAGAAGTTGCTAAAATGTGAACAAAAGTTGGGCCATGATACTATGTACTGGTATCAGCAGGATTCCAAGAAATTGCTCAAGATCATGTTTATCTACAATAATAAGCAACTCATTCACAATGAAGCTGTTCCTAGTCGTTTTGCACCTAAAGCTCTTGACAAAGCTCATTTAAACCTTGAAGTCAGCTCGCTGGAGACAGGTGACTCAGCCATGTACCTCTGTGCCAGCAGCTAACACAGCCTTGCGGAGTCACTGCCTCTCCGTGCACAAACCCCCTGGCCCAGCCAGGAAGCTGCGGGGGCTACGTGTTCAGCTGATTCTGAGGCTCCATTCGCCCCTGTGAGACCCCTAGACTAGAGTTTCCCAGTACAGACCCCAGCACAGGCTGGCTGCATAGTCTATGGGGCACTTCTCTATTTATGTTCACAGAAGTTTTCCTGAATTCCACAAACAAGAAAATAACTGGTGGAAGAAGACCTTCCTTCAGGTTTTTTGCTGTACATATTGGTCCCTACTGTGCAAACATTATGACTGGAAACACACTATTCACTAAAAGTGTTCGATGAGCAAAAGCCTAGAGGAAAGTGAACTGAAGATAAAAGTTTCCAAGATCATGGGGAAATCCAGATTATTAATCAGTGCACTGGGTAATAGGAAAAATATTCGGAGAAGCATGCAAGTTCATGGCAATAGAAAAAAACAAAGAAAGAAAAAAGGAAATAAAGAAAGAGAAAGAAAGGGTTGGGGGTAAACACCAGAAGGGGTAAGCTTGTGCATACAGACCCTGTTCTCCAGGCAGCATGACCAGGGCGATTCTTACAAATGCTGATCAAGTGGCATCTTGAAGATTCCTCCAGAGCAGGGACTACCCAGATGGCAGAGGACATTGAACATTGAAAGAACTTTGGACACAAGCCTCTAGTCACAGCTAGTAATTGGTCCTACCTTGAGTGAGATAAGATGAGCAAATTTGTATTTGGTACAGTACTGGTAGTAGAATGGATCAGAAAAGAGATAGTTTGGGGAGGAAATAAGCAATTAGGGGACTTTGACAATATTCTACATGATAGGGCTTCTGGGTGGCTCAAGTTGGTTAAGCATCCCACTTTGGCTCAAGTCATGATCTCAAAGTTCATGAGTTTAAGCCCGCTGGACTCTATGCTGAGAGCTCAGAGCCTAGAAACTGTTTCAGAATCTGTGTCTCCCTTTCTCTCTCTGCTTCTTCCCACTCACGTTCTGTCTCTCTCTCTCTCTCTCTCAAAGACAAATAAACACTAGCAAAATTTAATATTCTACAAGAAAAATTATGGACAATATAAAATAGAAGCTCTGGCTTATTTATGCTCTCCTGAAAAACGTTAAGTTTCAATCTTGCAGTTTTGAAAATAGGATTTTCTAGGATCTATTTCGATTTTGCCCTTCCTAGTAGGGACCCCTGGCATGTGGTCGTTATTACTAGCGCCTGGCCTTTCAGCGGACTCAGTGGGCATCACAGCATATCCACCAGTGTGTCTCACTCCACCTGGGTCCGAATGCCAATGTCATCCAACTAAGTGTCTTCTGAAGTCACTCCTCAGCTCTCCAGCCTACTACGTGTCCTCTGCTCAGCCTTCTGGAGTCCCACCTGAGCATACACATCAGGAAGTAGCCAAGGAAAAAAGGAAGATTTCTTTACACTCGTTCTAGGGTTTTTTTTTTTTTTAGTACCATATGCCCCAATCCAAGCTCTCTTGGGATCAGGTATGTCTTTTCTGTTGGTCATCAAACAACACACACTGCTGGGTGCCGCATCAGCCTTCCTGGATGACATGGTCACAGTGAGAAAATGGCAGATGTTTGCACAGCTCCTATGATGAAGCAAAACTGGTATCTTCTTCTATTATTGGCTCATATTGGGAATGGGACCACTGTTATTGATTAGGCCTCACAATTTTCCAAATCAGACCTATATTCCCCACACAGCTACCCCATAAGAAAAAACATATTCCTGCCCCTGCATAAGAGATTTTAGATCAAAGTGCTGCAGATGTTTGCCAAAACGCTCTTCTAATGAGCCTTGGAGACCCAAGATCTAAGGGGGGCTAAGAACACAAGAGTTACGATTAACTCTGGCCAGAGAAGAGCCTAACTTAGAGATAAGGAACGGACATAAGTTGCTACATATACCTTTGCTAACTGGAGCCACAAATACCCTCCGTTCTACTGACTTCAGTTATGAGGATGGATAAAAAAATTAGAAACCCGGGTGCAAGGCCAACACACACAGGGCCCTCATTATGCTCACATCAAGAAAGGGCTTTCTCTAGCAACTTGTTAACATTCTTTCTCTTATGGTTAATGAGCTAGATAAAATCACTCCCAGCCTATCTGGATACAATTTAACCTATAATTTAATTTTAGCATACTAACTTAAGTAATATGTATATTATCCTGTGTTTTACTAAAAACATTCTGTTATTCCTTTGGTTATAAAATTTACTTAACCTTTCTGTAAGTGCATTACATGACTCACTTATAACTTGTTCATTAAAAACAAAGTCACAGTTATTGGCCAATACCCAACCCGTACAAAATAAGACAGGTTTGTTACTTTCTTAATCTTGGGGACTGATGCCAAGAATAAATTGGGATGGTTCTACAAAAATACTTCTGGAAAACTTGTTTCTGTGCACGTTTGATGATCAAAGCACCTTATCACTAAGAATTAGAAACTCTAAACTATTTCTATGTTCTGATGTCATGGTAATGCCTGACCAATAAAAAAGACACCAAAGCGGACAGAGCAGAGATGCCTGCCTGGTGATCAAGAAAGAAACTTGTGGCGCTCTCTCGCACTGACCATCCATCCTTTCGGGGAACCCAGGACCTGCTGTACCTGGACTCCGGCAACACACTATTGCTATTTTATCCAGATAATGTTTATTTACATTCCCGTACATGTTTCCCATTCTACTTCTTCACTGTTTCTTCTTGCAATTCAGATTTTCCTTATGTCATTTTCCTTCTTTAGCACATCCCTAATTCATATGCCTTAAACCTGCCTTTCACCCACCACTTGCTGTGGGACATGCTTATGCTAGTTTTGGTTCTCAGGGAAGTCCAGACTTTCTCTTTCACTTATTGTTTAAGGGTGCATTTTAAATTATACTGGATGTGGTTTTTTTTGTTTTTTGTTTTTTTTTGTTTGTTTTTTTGTTTTTGTTTTTGTTTTTGTTTTTGTAATCCCGGGAAGTTTACTTACTGGGAGCCAAACAATCCAAGCTTTAGTGGTTTCATCCTAGTAGGGCCAATCAGTGTCTTCTTGCTACAGTGGATGTAATAAATATAATAGTTGCAATGCCAGCCTTTAACTAGGGTTAATTTTAGGTTCTTGCCTAAGAATGGACTATCTCCACCTGCAGTGAATTACAGGTCCCTCGTATACGTAACCTGTTCAGGAGGTGAATATCCAACTCCTTTGCTTAAATTCTCACCCATGCACCCTTACAGTTTTGGCTTTATGGGCCACCCTGAAAATCTGATAGACTTTGTTACATTAGAAATATGAGTAGGACTTAAATGCCCTAGGCAAGTGGATGAAGGGCAACATTGCCAACTCTTTCGTTGTTTCCGAGGCTTCTTTGGTCTTCACACTTTTGTGAATCCTGTATCATCACAGCTCCAACCCCTCCAGATCTCTGTCTGTGGAATGAGGGTAGGACTCCCTCTGAATTGCCACCACTGGGCTGGTTAGACTCCTGCAGTCTGGGAAATATGCCACCTTAGCCACAAGGAGGCCCTGTGTCTCTATTGAAAACTCTGAGGCTGGGGTGAAGGAAAGGGATGGGAGGCTAGGGAAGGGGTGAGGAGGGAAGCAGTGCATTGGGGCTCCATCCTTGGATCAGTTGGCAGCATCAGTTGCAGATTCCTCAAAGATACTAAAGTCATTTTCAAATTGATTTCCCTTTGCCCTGCACAGGATGCTTTGAACATCCTGTTTGTTCTAAGCCCCACCAAGCTATGTACTCTGTGCTGGGGCAGAGGGTGACTGATCTCTTGTCCCCTCAGCCACCCCTCCCAGTATCTGGCTCCTGGATGGCATCCAGTCCTGACTTTTTAATGGTGGACACTGGCCCCACGTGGAACCACAACCCTCCTGTCTCCCTCCTCCACAGAGCTGGGCAAAAGGGCTCCATGGACCTTAAACACTGAGGGAAACAACCTTTTGGGTGACATTTGTATGGCTAAGTGGAGAAGGAAGGAGAAAACTTGAAGCAGAAATGGCCTGTTGCTGAGTGGGGGTCTTGGAAGGAAGCTGGAGAGAGAAAGTCTAAAATTAAAGCTGGAATCTAGTAACAGAGGAGCACCTCTTTGAGGAATGACTCAGCCCAGCCCATTCAAATCCTCCTTCTAGCAAAATCTGTCCAAGGTGTGAAGCAGGCAGAAGAAATATACCCCTGGGGCTGGGACAGTGACATCACAGGCCAACCACCAACCAAGGCCATTCAGACAGAGCCCAGCCCCTGCCCAGGACACCCTAGTGAGATGGTCCTCACCTTGACCCTGCCTCTACCATGGACTGCAGGCTGCTCTGCTGTGTGGCTCTCTGTCTGCTGGAAGCAAGTGAGGGTTGGGTCCCAATGGGCTGATCCCAGACTCCCAGCTCAGTTCCAGGGGCTGCAGCAATATTGCTTGTGTGATTTCTGTCCCTTTCTTCCAACAGTCCCCGTGGACAGTGCAATTACGCAGACACCAAGACACCTGGTCACAGCGACAGGGAGGAACGGAACCCTCAAGTGAGAACAACGTCTGGGACATAGTGCTATGTACTGGTATAGACAGAGCGCTCAGAACCCACCAACACTCATGTTTGCCTACAACTATAAGGAACTCGTTGAATATGACAGCGTCCCCAGTCAGACTGTAGCTGTGATGTAGCCGTGAGGAGGAGAGCGGGTCCTTCTGGAGCCCTAGGCTGGCTGTCCTGGAGCCCTGACTCTCCGAGGGTCCCTCAGCAGCTGCAGTCCTTCACTGGAGCGTGCAAGCAAGGAGATGGGCTGCTGGGCATCGGGTTTGTGCGGCGGGTGGCTCCCTGCTCCCTCCTATGGGGGTCCTGAATCTGCAGGTGCTGCCCAACACTGTGACATCACAGTGTCTCCTTCCTGGGCTACCAATGTCCAGCCGGCCCACTGGGAGAGGCCTCCACTCACCCCGCTCCCTGCCATGGGCATCAGGCTCTTCTGCTGATGACCTTTGGTCTCCTGGAAGTAGGTGCATCCTAGGAGTGTGAGGGACAATCCTTTCTCACCCCTTTTATGTAAGGCCAGTTCCAAACTTCTGCCTCATTCTCTTTCTGGCCTCTGTCTCCACCCACAGGTCACTGGGAATGTGAAAGTCACCCAAAACCCTAGCCACTACATCCCAGAGTGAGATGGAGCATGACTCTGTGGTGTGAGCCCATCTCTGGTCACTGGCACCTCCTGTGCATCCCACAGGGCCCAGAAACGAGAGTGGAGTTACTGATTTCCATCTGTAACAGCTTCCTTGAGAGAAGGCAGACTTTGTGAAGAACCGATTCTCAGTAAGACACCTGACAAATCCTACTTGCTCTGAAGACTCTGGCCATGCCTCTGGGGGGCTCAGGTGGGCACCCCTGTGCCAGCAGTTCAGCCACAGCCTTCCAGTTGCTTCCTGTCCTCACCCAAACTTGACGCTTCCCTGCACCACCCCCTTTCCCAGCGCTTACCCACAGCCCCTCCTGCCCAGAGGCTGCAGCAGTTTCCCAGGAGCAAAGGTCAGAAGTTACCTTTGATTTGCAGAATGGGGAATTTGCACAGGGATATCTGGGGCTGGGGTGTTCAGGAAATATTGTCAGGTGCCACAGAATGTGGCCGTGGACCCCAAGGATGAGACAAGTATGGCCAAGTGAGGGACCACATAGAGGAACCTGTAAAGGTTCAGAAGCTAAGACCCGAGGGTTCTTGAGCAATCAGCTGGAGGGATGACGAAGGGGTCACTTCATGAGGGAGATACCATACTTCCTGTGAATAAGGCAGATAGACTCCACGTGCTCAGTTAGAAAGACAAATCAGTATTAGTGTTCCACGCTAGTTGCATTTATCCTATTGGTTATACATCTACTTATTAGTTCAGTTACTAATTCATTAATTTATTCTTTTTTTTAAGCTTTTTAAAAATTTAATTTGGGAGAGAGAGTGTGCGATCAGGGAGGAGCAGAGAGAGAGAGAGAGAGAGAGAGAGAAAAGCCCAAGCAGGTCCCACACTGTCAGTACAGAGCTAGACTCGAGGCTCAAACCCACGAATCATGAGATTATGACCTGAGCAGAAATCAAGAGTCGAATGCTTTACCGACTGACCCACCCAGGTGCCCCCATTCATTTATTCATTGAACAGACAATATGCTACCCCAGGATATGGAAGGTATGGTCAGTGCACCACAGGGACCCCATCGCATTAGAGGAAGAATCAGTCACAGGGTCATATGTGAATCAGGGGTCCGCCTTCCCTAGTCAGGGAGCTCTACTTCATGCCCGGAAGTGGCTGAGTCCTCTAGAAAGAGTGCCAGGGCTGTGAAGACAGAAACACCATGGACAGAACATGCAGAATGAAGAAGAGCACTGCGGGACAGGAGCCAGAGAAATGGTCCTGGGAGCATGGCCATGGGCTCCTGGGGAATTTTGCTGGGGGGTTTCCCTGGCAGGATGGCCCTGAGGACACCTCCCTCATTCCCTGAGGAACCACGAAGGGCTGAGCACAAGGTCACCAGGGCTGATACCCTGCACCAGTGGTTACAAAAGCAGAGCACGGGGCAGCAGATGGTATATTGTAGCCACCACCCTGACTCCCCTAATCGTGACCCTGGGAAGGAGCAGACAAGGCCAGTTTTCCTGGTAACCAGGAAGAAATTCGAGTCCAGGCTGCAACCCAGCAGGTGGAAATCTCCCCGAGTCAGTCCTGGTCTGGTTCAGCCTCAGGTGGAAGGTGATCAGGAACAATTAATAGTAAATCGTGGGGCTCTGTAGGCCCTTGTAGGGCATCAAGCCAGGCACATGCCAACACTTCAACGTTGGTAGGTTAGTGCCCAGAATTAGATATCCACAAATATGAGTTCCTCGTTTGTAAGGACAGGGTACGGAGCTCTGTGAACGTCTGACAACATGTATATTTCACAAGTAATTTTAGAAAGAATTCTGTTTGGGAGAATGGTACAAAAATATATTAACGGTTGCTGACTCTGGATAATGAGATACATTTTTTATTACATGAAGTGAAATGCATTATATAAATGTGAGTTACATATATATTTTGTCAAATGGAAAAAGTAGCAACACCACCCCAAGGTATAGACACATCATCACCTCTTGGTGTAAGTCTTCTTCCGGTCAGTACCCATCCCACGGGTAATCAATCTCTGCTCTTTGTCTGTCATCATAGATTAGATGTTTGCTCTTGAATTTCATATAAATGGAATCATACACTTTCTTGTGACCAGCATCTTTCACTTGACATATGCTTTTCTTAGTCATCCTTATTGTTTTATGTGTTAGTAACTTATTCTTTTTTTATTCTATGTATTTTTTTATTGTGTGACTCCCCCCGCCCCAATTGTATATCTGCTTACATGTTGATGGATCCATGGGCTGTTTCTAGGTTTGGGCGATTGCATTCTGGTACAAGACTTTGGTGTGGACATATACTTTTATTTCTCTTGGGTGATTCAGATCGCTGAATTATATAAGTACCCATCTGACTTTGTAAGAAGTGGTCACTCTATTTTCCCACATGGTGATACCATTTAGCCCTCTCATCAAAAACGTGAATCCCATTTGCTTCCCTTGTTCACACTGGGGAAAAAAGTAGAAGGAGGGGAAGAAGCCAATCAGTCGCTCAAAAGAGTTGGAGCCAATAGTACATTGCTGGGAATATTTCCCAGTATCTGTTGGGAAATACCACAAAGGAGACATGCAGGGCTCCAGGGACGGTGAGGGTCTGGGGTCCAGGGAATTTACTGGAAACCTTCCTGGCGCAGCTGACAATTTAAACACTTTCAGTTTCTTAAAAGAAGGCACTGTGGTTCCAGTGAGACACAGAAGATGCAGGAAGGGGCAGAAGGATCTGGGGATGACAGGGGAAGGGGATTAGAAAGGCTATGTTATTCATCAGGCAGATTAATTAGTGAGCCTCTACAAGAAAACTGGTGTTAAAAATCAAAATTCAACCCATGTGAATTTGAAGATCTAACTGGCTTTATTAAGCAGTGAATGCGTGGTGCAGCATCCCCGGGAGCAAGCAGAGCCAAGGAGTCCTACAAAATGTAAGGCTGATCTAGAAGGTACGGTGTGGAAAGGAAGTTAGTTATTAGCAAAAGAAAGAATAGCAGTGCATATTCAGGGTACTTTCTTCCTTTTTTTAAAATTTTAATTCAGTGTAATGTGCAGTGTTACGTTTCTTTCTGGTGACCAATACAGTGATCCAACAGGTCTATCCACTTCTCCGTGCTCATCAAGAGAAGTGGACTTTTCATCCAATTCACCTGTTTCACCTGTTTCCCCACCACCACCTCCCTCTCTGGCAACCACCAGTTTGTTCTCTGTAATTAACACTCTGTTTCTTGCTTTGTCTTTCTCTTTTTTCCCCGTATGCTCATTTGTTTCTTAAATTCCACCTCTGATGGATCATATGGTATTTGTCTTTCTCTGACTGGCTTATTTCACTTAGCATTATACTCTCTAGATTCATCCATGTCGTTACAAATGGCAAGATTTCAGTCTGTTTTCTGATTGACTAATATTCCAGTGTTTGTGTGTGTGTGTGTGTGCACCATTACTTCTTTATCCGTTAATCTATCAATGGACACTCGGGCTGCTTCCATAATTTTGCTATATGGAGAATGTTGTAATAAACACAGGTGTGCATGTATCCCTTCAGATTAGTCTTAGTCCTCTACACAGTGAAGGAAACAACCAACAAAACTAAAAGACACACTACTGAATGAATGAAGATATTTGCAAGAACTTATATAACTCAACACCAAAAAAACAAATAATCCAATTTTAAAAATGGGCAGAAGACAGGACACCTTTGAGGGGCAAGGGAAGGCAGAGTTTCTATCATGCAGATGACCTCCTTCTCAGGATCAGGCCATTTCAGAGACTGTTAAAGATCACATTCCTGGGGCACCTGAGTGGCTCAGTTGGTTAAGCTTCCAACTTTGACTCAGGTCATGATCCCACAGTTCATGGGTTCAGGCCTTGTGTTGGGCTCTGTGCTGACAGCTAGCTCAGAGCCTGGAGCCTGCTTCAGATTCTGTATCTCCCTCTCTCTGACCCTCCCCTGCTTGCACTGTCTCTCTCTCTCTCTCAAAAATAAATTTAAAAAAACGTAAAAAAAGATCACATTCCTGGGAGAGGTTGAAGCTGTAGTTAAGTCTTCCTTTGCTGTCAAGGACAAGGGACTCCATTTGGGGCCTGTTTCCATTTTTAACACTAGTCTAGCTTTCTGTAGCAAGTGGAAAGTCTCTCAAAACTGGAAAGAAATGGGGACAGTGGGGGAATCCAAAGGAGCGTCCCGGATCTCCAGGGGAAGTATATACAGAAGAGCTAATACCCTCCAAGAAAGACCAGCGAAACTGGGTTGTGAGCCTGCTCCCTGCACCCAGGTCTGCTGAGCAATGCCCTACTGTAGAAAAAAGAAAGGAAGGAAGAATGAGCCAAAGAAGGGGATTCTGGACTTTAAAAGCCTGCAGGAAGATTGGCATCCCAGGAAGACCTGGCTACTGGCTGGGGAAGAGTCTCAGAGTGCCAGCTCTTCCCTAAGATCACCAGAGCATTGAGCTGGAGGGTACTCCCTCACTCCCTGACCTGCCATGGCTACCACGTTTCTCAGTTTTGTGGACTTTTGTCTCTTGATAGCAGATGAGTCCAGGAAATAGAAGGACACTCCTGACATGTGCTTTTCTTTTCAATTCCAGATCCTGAGCATTCCCTTCATGTGGACAACTGTTGCTTCCCTGTCTCTATCTTCATTTACACTTTTATGCCCAAGTTTGTAATATCACCCCCCAAAATAGACCAGAGACTATCAGGGAGACCGAGTCACGCCTGCAAAAGCAAAAGGCTTTATTACGGGCTTAATCTCGGGCTCACAGACTCCACCAACCCACTGGCCACATGGAGAGAGAGCCCCGAAAAAAGGCGGGGTAGGGTTTTTATGATTTTGGGAAGGGGGGTTACAAGAAATGAAGACACAGGCACAGCGCTCCAATCCCTACCCCCCTTATCAATACTGGCAGTTGTGGGAGCCAATCACAACATTTAGATTATTGACCAATCAGAGTAGGCCCAGGACCCTTACATAGGGTGTGACTAGGCCCGCCCCTAGAGAGGTCAAAGGTATCAGCTGGCCTCTCCTGACTGGGAGCCACAGGAGTTGTCCCTCCTTCATGTGCACCCTTTCATAAGGAGAAGCCAGCACCTTCCCCTCTAAGTACAGGATAAGACTGAATCAGACCTGTGTCCTTACAAAACATCCTTATCTGAGGGATCCCATGGGTGGTCAGATACCAAGGCCCTCATGATAGACATGAAAAAGAAGCTGCCCTTAAATGTCTTAAAAAACAAAACATTTTACAAAGTATTGGTATTAACCAGACTGTGGACTGAACTCCAAGCCCCATTCATTTGTCAGATAGTGCTGAGCTAGTGGTCAAAAAAGGTGTGCTTGAACAGAACATGTTTAAATATGATTTGGAGGGGCCCCTGTGTGGCTCAGTCAGTTGAGCTACTGGCTTCGGCTCAGAGCATGATCTCACGGCTCATAAGTTCAAGCCCCGCGTGGGAACAGTTTCTAATTTAAACCCCCCCCCTCCCCCCGGACTCATGAGATGGTAGAGGCAAAAATCTTGGTCACTGCCCAGTTGGCCACATGGGGGCACTGTGGAACCGCTGAGTACAGAAAGGAGCTGGGGCAGAGCAGGGGACAGAGCTAGCTACCCAGGACCCTGAGGGTTAAGGAAAGCCTTGCTTGGAGCTTTTTCCACTACAAGGCTTAATGCTATAAACACTAAGTTGTGGTTGTGCAGTCCCATCAGGAGACCAAACTTCAGCTTGTGATTAGGGAGTTTCTCTGAGCTTGCAAGGGGAACAACAGGCACTGGGGTGCTGGGAGGGGGCAGACTCCTTGGCCCGGGCAGGAACAGGTAGAGGAACACCACCTCAATGGAAAAGCCAAGGAGCTATGGACGTGGGCAGGTGGCCTAATCCCAGCTAGCCTAGACTGCCGCAGCCCCGCCCCACCTGTGAGGGGCTTTGCAGGACAATGCAGCGTTCTTGGATCCACGTAGCCAGGGACCTGGCAAGGGAGGCTCATGGGAACCACGAAGGGTGATGACATCAGAGCTGTGACATTACTGCCTAGCCTCCAGCCAGAGAAGGGGTGCCCATATCTTCAGCTCTCAGAGACCCAGAACTCTGAGCAGGGAGACACCTGTCAGTTCTGTCCTCCCCCGCCCCGAACCCCTGTTCTGTGGGCTGCAGGCTCCTCTGCCATGTGGACCTTTGTCTCCTGGGAGCAAGTGTGTCCTTGACCAGGTGGGATATCTCTGCTCTAAGCATGACAGCACCTGAATGCATGGCACATCGGGCTCCCTCTCGTGTCCATTTCCCAGCTCCTGTGTCCTTCCCTCGCAGACCCAGTAGATTCTGGAGTCCCCCAAACTCCAAGACACATGATCAAAGTGAGCAGACAACAAGTGACACTGAGATGACCCCTCTCTCTGGGCACCCCAGTGGATCTTGGTACCATCAGGCCCTGGGTCAGGGCCCCCAGCTCTTCTTTGCATATTACGATGAATTACAGAGAGCAAAACGACCCTTGCCAGATTAGTTCTCAGTGCAACTTTTGGGTGACTGTCTCTCTGATCTGCACATGAACTTCTCAGAGCTGTGGGACTTGGATGTGTATCTCTGCATCAGCGGTTCGGCACAGCCCTGCAGAGTCACCAGAGCGGCCCTGTGGGTGGGAGTGGTGACATCATATGCAAATCCCCTTTCACAGAAATGGGAGGTTCAGAGCTTTTGGCTGCTCACCCATGAGCTGGATGACTTCTTGGCTTCCTGGTGTTGCCATGGGTTCCAGGCTTCTCTGCTGGGTGGCCCTTTGTCTCCTGGGAGCAGGTGAGCCCTGGGCACGGCATGAAAGCCTCTGATACACCTTTGCCATCCATGTAAGACAGGCTTGCAGGCTTCCCCTGAGCTCTGCCCTCTGCTTCTTTCTCCCTTCTCCCCAACAGGCCCAGTGGATTCTGGAGTAACCCAAACTCCGAGACACGTGGTCAAAGCAAAAGGACAGCAAGTGACGTTGAGATGTTCCCCGATCTCTGGACACCTGTCTTTGTACTGGTACCAACAGGCCGTGGGCCAAGGCCCCGAGTTACTCATCCAGTATTATGACAAGAAAGAGAGTAACAGAGGAAACTTCCCAAAACGATTCTTGGCTCAACAGTTCGCTGACTCTCACTCTGAGCTAAACATGAGCTCCTTGGAGCTGACGGATACGGCCCTCTATCTCTGTGCCAGCAGCCCTGACACAGCCCTGCACCCTCCGCAGCCTACCGTACAAAAAGATTCCACCGTCAGCTCAGGAAGCGATGGTGAGGGTGGTGGCTGCCAGCCACGTGGCCGCTGGCCCTGGTAAAGCAGACAGGGTCTCCCAGATGCTGGTTCTGCTCTCCACATGTGTGAGAAGTCTT
>PJEM01020306.1:0-13814 GCA_004023845.1 Helogale parvula
GAAAAAAAAAAAAAAAAAGAAAGCATAGCCTGTTCTGGAACAGCCGAAATTGCCGGGTGGCTGGAGTGTAGATGTAAAGAGAGGGAAGGAGGAGAGATGAGGCTGAAATGGGAAATCTGACCAGATTTCATGGAGCCTTTCAGACCCTTTCTAAATATGGAATCATTAAAAGATTTCAAGCAGGAGAGTGAAATGAACAGATTGTATTTTAGAAAACTGGTCCCAGATGGAGAAAAGATTGAGTTAGAGAGACCAGAAAGAGGAGCCTATGACAGACATCCAGGTAAGGAATGACAAGAGTCTGAGCTAGAGTGGGCAAAGGTGGGATGTTTAAAGACTCTTTGAAGGTAGAGTTCACAAGATTTGGCTGTTGGTTCTGTGTGAAAAAGGATTAGGAAATCAGAGGATGAGACCTTATCTGCAACACACTGGGCATGCTAAAATGAGGTTATGTGTCTTAGTCCACGCATTCATTCCACAAATATTTGTTGACCGCCTATTCTATTGCAGGTGTACTAGATTCTGGTGCTACAGAGGTAAAAATATATGGTTGTTATTCTAACATACCAGTATGTGAAATTGCATCACTTCAAAATATCCTTAGTCAAAGGACTAAGGATAAAGTTGAAAAAACATTCTAACATATATAACCCATACCCTTAGTATAAGCTCAAGAGGGAAGGGTAGATACTATAGGCAGTTCTTAGTAGAAGAAACAAATAAAGAGATGTTTGGCTGCCGGAGTCCAGCTCCAGCAGGTCCAGGGCTCCCTGAAGGATGGATGGTGTCGGCGAAAGGGAGTGAGAGAGCCTCGGCTTCTTTCTGCTCACCAGGCAGGCACCTCTGCACTGACCCGAGAGTCAGATTTATTTATTGATGTATTGATTATTAATGTATGGGGTACAAAACAGAAGTGGCAATTGCCTTAGACAATGATTTCTTTTAACAAATTCTTTGGTATGTAGAAATTTTACAGAACATAAATTGGTGGAAGACTCATGCATAACCTTTATCAATAGTGATTGAAGTAGGTGACTAGATGCTTATCACATGGGGAAGGAAGGGATCTTTAGCATTTAAATACAAGGCAAAGTTTTTAGCATCGCAAAGGCAAAAGTTAGTTCTTTTGTGAGCAGGGGTCAATAGCCTGTTTTTGAGGGGAAGAAGAGCAGGTTATCTCAGGAAATGTAACATTTGCTCCTATAATCACAAAAGAAGAAACCCCTTTTTCACAAAGTACAATTCACATATTTTTAGCCTAAGAAGGCAAGTCACTCCTGATATCAGTCAGTCAGGCACCTTGGGGTCAGTGCTCAAGCAGAAAGTGAGTGGGATTGAGTGGGGGTAGATGTGGGTTGCCATCTGATGATGGGAGGCCTTGCAAACTTGCCTTGCTTCAGAAATGGCTCCCAGCACTTGGCTTGCCCAATAATCAGAGATGTGCATTAAGATAAGGACAACAAAATATTTGGAGGGAGAGTGGTAGATTGATAAAAATAGAAGAAAAAACCATAGTGACATATCCCAATCTTATAGATTAGAACACATGCACACATACACACATACTGACATGCAGGAAAAATGGAAAGTGTATATACATTAAATTGTTAATGGTGGTTCTCCCCAGACAATGGAGTTACAGACCTGGTGGTTTTAATTCTTTGTGCTTTTTTTTTGTATGATATAGGGTTTTTTTTTTTCATTTTAACTATATATTATCTTATAAGCTAAAATTAGGTAATAATGCTATTTTTAATTTAGAAAAAATAACAAAGTACTCTGAGTGCAGAGGGAATGGGGAGAGAGCAGTCTTAGCAGCGAGAAGGCACGTCCAAAGGAGTTGGAAGTGTGCAGCAGTGGAGGACCATTGACGCCTCAGCATCCCACAGCATCAAGTGCCGGAGGTAGCCCAGAAGTCATGCCAATGAGTTTAGCACTTACCCTAAAAGTAGTAAGGAACTAGGTATGGCTTCTGAGCAGGACAGACACATGGTCCTGGCACAGATGCCTCTGGGGTCGGCACGGAGAACAGACACAGCGGGGGTGGTTAGTGGTCAGGAGATCAGGTAGGAGGCCATGGACTGATGGGACCTCCATGGCAAGAGGACCTTGATCAAGTTAAATTTGCAAACTTCCTGTGCCTCCATTGTCTCGTTATAAAAGAGAAGTAAGAATAGCACCTGCTTTGAGGGTGGATGTGTCATGGAACTAATGAAGGTCAATTTTCAGGACCCATCACTTGTGTCAGTCCAAGTATTTATTTTTGTTAAGTACTAATTTTGATATTTGTAATTTTATTTTTGTTATTTTATTTTCTTACAATAAGAACACTTAACATGAGATCTGTGCTCTTAAAATTTTTAAATGTGCAGTGCAGTGTTGTTAACTACGCACTGCGTTGCATGGCAGATCCCTAGAATTTATTCATCTTAAATTGAAATTTAACACCCATTGATTAGCAACTCCCCAGCTCCCTCTGCTGCCAGCCCCTGGAAACCACCATTCTAGTCTGTTTCTATGAGTTTAACTGTTTCAAATATCTCATGTAAGTATTTGTCCTTTTGTGACTGGCTTAGTCCACCTAGCACAGTGTTTTCCTTCAAGGTTCGTCCATGTTGTAGCATCTTGCAAGATTTCCTGATGTTTGGTTTTTCTGTTTTTTGTTTGTTTTGTTTTGTTTTGCTTTAAGGACACTAAAACTTGTCCAAGTTTTGGCTTCAGGGAACTTGGAGCCATTTCTGACAATACTTAGCATTGCTCTCAGGATGAAAAGAGCTAATTTACATTGAGTGTGTGACATGTGGCACCTGCCAGAGGAGTGTCAGCTGTTTTCCTTATGTGACAGTGAAATATGGCTGATGGATACAATCTAGGATGATCCTGGGTATTCTGCCTTGGGCTACAAGGTGCTATTCCCACATAGACAGACTATTTAGTTTAAAAATGAAAGAATTCTCATTCAGTTTTGGATATGCCTAAGTTTGACATGCTGATAAAATATTCAGTGGGTATCCAGAAATAGGCCATGAAATGCATAGGAACAAAGCTCAAGAGAGAGAGGTTAGGGTTATCAATTTGGGAATTATTCAAATACAAAGGCAGTTAATGTCACAATTGTGGATGACAAGGTTCAGGGACAGTGTGAAGAATGAAAGCTGAATAGGGCTTGGGACAGAATCCTGGGTGACACCAGCTTTGGACAATCAGATTGTGTAGATGGTTATATGAATCTATATAATTTAATAGTAGAGTGTACTCACCTCATTCAAAAAAAGATGCATGTAAAAACTGCTGAAATCCAAATTAAGGCTTGTAGTTTACTATACAAGTGTAAATTTCCTGTTTTTGATAATGTATGATGTTTTTGTAAGGTGTTATCCTTGAGGATAGCTGGGTGAAGCGTACATGCATCCACTATTTTTGCACCTTCTTCTGAGCCTTTGTTTCAAAATAAAAAGTTGAAAATACAAACAAAGCTAAAGCATTCAGATCGGGCTGACCTGAAGCAGCCAGATAACTTAGACTAAGATAGTGTGTGCTGATATTATTTTTATGGCTCCTTTGAGCAGTGATCTAATTTCAGGCTAATTTCAAAAGAATGCAGCCAACTGTACAAGCTAAAACAACTGGGACATTCCTGCCATAATCTGTCTCCGGTCAATAAAAACCCTAAATTTTTATAGAAAACAAACAAACAAAATTTAAAAAAAAACAATCAGGCAGAAGCAGATAAGACCAGACAGGAAAAATTCTGGGAAGGGGGTGAACCAAGGGGAGGCAGCTCACTGGGGGTAGAAGAGAGAGAGAAATGCCTGTTCAGTCCAACACCCGATTTATTCACAGACACTAGGAAAATGAATTCTATTTCATTCAGATACTTCCACAGAAAAATTAACTAATGAAGAATAAAATCTGCTGGATTTTTTTCATTGTCTGTTGCTTTCAGGATTAATGAAATCATTAATAATCTTTAGATTTATCCTATTTTCATAGATTGTAGGGGATATAAGGACTCTTTGAAATGATTTGGTTTCATGCTACTCAAAATTTAGTCTCTGGGCCAGCAACATTGGCATCCCCTGGGAATTTGCCAGAAATATGGAATGTCAGGCCACACCCCAGACCTACTGAAGATGAATCTGTATTTTTCAAAGTATTCAGAAGATATGTATGCACTTTAAAGAATGCAAAGGCCTGGTCTTGCCAATCACAACAGAATCCATTATCGCCAACAGAAAATTAATAAAGAGGATAATTACGAGCAGCCCTCGGGAAAAGGGCTCTCATAACCAAAAAGATCCATAGGGTAAGATACTATTTTTTTTCCTCTGTGAACAAAATGTCATTTAAAAAAATCTTCCTCTTCCACGTTACAGTCTGCTTTCTTTTGCTGCTTTTAAAGGGTTAGTAGCTGAGTCGCAGCAGACTGTGGGGCCTTCTCCGGCGTCCACCGCACAAGCCTGGTGGTGGGTGGGCTTAGTAGAGGGAGGGGCCCACGCTTGTGGCCCCTACAGCTTCCCCCTGGCCAAGGACACAAGCTTTCTCTTCACTGTAGTGTGGAGGTTGCCTGAGAGGAGCCAGAGCTCAGGACGGAGAAGCCAGATGGCAGAGAGGGAGTAGGGATTACACATCCTGAGGTACGTCTGTCTCTGACAGCAATGCTTCCTTCAGAGGGTGATATCGGAATGCATGTTTTGTTCACTGAGTCACTACTGGACAGGTTGTTTAACAGAGATGTAGTGAACACATTGCACTCAGTTATGACTCATGAGATCTGAGTTCTTTGAGACCTTTGTTTCGTCTTCCATGATGAATGGGTAATTTTTCCACATGTCCAGAGTGAGGGCTGGAATGATAATAAATGCTCACCTAAATGAAAAGTTGTAGGGACTGCACAATGTAGTATCTGCGCAAACAGATAACTGTGAAGCATCACACAAGCCTTGTGTGTGTGTGTGTGTGTGTGTGTGTGTGTGTGTTTATCATTGATGGTAACAATAGCAAGCGTTGATCTTAAAACCAAAAAGCAAAAATGTCAATCATAAATATCTCTGTTATAATTAGGATAGCTTGGTTATCAGATGCTCTAATATAATTTGAAAAGTAAGTAGTAGCAATAAATAGTAAAGTTTGGTAAGTTTCCAGTTTCAGTTTTCCATCAGAATTAAAAGAGGAATTTTAAAGAATGCAGGGATTTTAAAAATAACGATGGTAGTTAATGTTCCCTGAGATTAATGGACTATGCTCTTTATGATCTGTTAGGTGGAACCATATGGAAGTGCTTGTATCAGGGTTTTAATACGGTATAATCTAATGTTTGCACGGTGGTAAATTTGAAAAAGGGATGGGCAATTTGCTTTGGTGGTGCATTTGTTTGAAGACCTCATGGGGTCTACGATTCAGAACTTTGTTGTTGTCGTTGTTAGAGAATTCAGAAATACCACCCTTAAAAAGACAAATTCTTTTGACCATTTGTGGTTCCTTTCAGTGCATTTTGTTCCCCAAAGTTTGAGGTAATGCAGATGGCATGCATTCTTCAGAAGATTGGAATAGAAACACATATACTTTGGTTTTCTTACAGTTGGAACCAATTACTTTATATCAACGTTGAAATTGATGTAAGACAACATTACTAGGTTAATGTGCAATATCGTTACACTGAATTTTAGCTCTGTGATAGTAAGTCTGTGCCTAATGTAAGCATTGGAGAAAGACAGCAATTCCCATGACATTTTTGGACAGAGTAACCTAATTATTACAGATTTCCAAGTTATTACTGAACTTTAATAGCCTGCCTGGCATCTCAAAATGTTCTTTGTCCATGGAGGTGTTAAAGGACTACAGAAGATAGGAAAGTGTCCCTTCAGGTTGAAAGTGATGACTATGCTAATACACGAATGTAAATATTGGTGTGAAGGTTCAGAACTTAAGGGTAGGGGGAAGAGGCAAGGGATAAAAAAATTCTTACTATTTACATAAAAACCTTTTATTTGACAAGTTGACTCACTTGCCTCTGTGATGCAACATACTTCTTCAGAGATTTTCACAGATCTATAAATCAGAGGGTAATACCTATAGGGTGGTTCTGAGAGTGAAATGAGGTAACATGGACACGGAGTGCTTAATGCTCAGTACTTGGTACGTGCTAAACAACTGTTAGTTCTCCTTTTCGCCCTTTTCCCATATGCGCAACCCTCTCCAGTGCCTCCCATCTCAGTAAATAGCACCTGGAGGCAAGTTCAGTTGCTTAACCCCAAATCTGAAAAACACCCTAACATCTCCCTCTCTCCTCCCCACTCGCCAACTTTAGGGAACTTACTAGGGTTGCTCTCAAACTAATCATTCTGGGCTCCACATTCAGGGTTTTTTTTTTTTTTTCAGTTATTTTAATGGCAATAGAGGAATTTTCTCCAAAGATAAAAAATTTAAGTACCGGTAGAAATGTATACATATATATTATTTTAAAATCACCCAAGTGATTGCAGGGTAAAATAGCTCCCATTTATTCAGCATCTGTTATGTTCAAAGTGTATTTTTTAAATTTAACAACTTCTTAAATAGTACTTACAACGTGCCAGGCACATTTAATTTAATGGAAACAATTTTTATCCTAAGAATTTTACACATACTGACTCATGAAGTAGTTATAATCATTACCTCGTTTTACCAGCGAGAAAATGGTGACACAGATGGGTGAAGTAAATTTGCCCAGGATCACAGAGGTGATCAGTGACGGACTGAGAATTTGAACTCAGGCAGCTGGTTTTAAGGTCTGTGCTCTTGACCACTCCAACCAGCTGCTTCTTATAAGGTACAGAGCATGGCATATGTTATCTGGCTTCATCGTTAGCACAGTACTATGAAGTAGCTCTTGTTATCCCAATTGTACAAAGGTGAGAACTGACGTAGTGAAGGCAAATTGCCCAAAATCATGTAGGCAGTAGGTATGACTGCTAGGATTCAAACATGAGTTCTTTAGATAGTCCATGATTCTAAGTATATATTCATTTTTAGAGCTCAAGTAAAGAAACCAGAAAATTTGTAGTCTTGGCAAGATTTTCTCTGTCCTAGGATGTTTCAGATTCTTCCAAAGTATGTTACCTTTTGGGAACAGGATAGCCAACCCTAAAGTACTGTGTTACAGTAGAAAATGCTAAGGTTTTTAAAGTCAAAAACTCCAGTTTAAATTATGGTTCTATCTCTTACTGGTTGTGAGATTTTGTTCATGTTACTTAATGTTAATGTTAACAAACCTCATTCTGTAGGATTTTTTTAATGGGGAGAGGGAGAATTCGAAGATAGTATATGGAAACTGTAATATATGATTGTGTACTGAGCATACATTACAAGTTATTCAATAAAACATTAATTTCTTAAACAATTTTTTTAACATTTATTTATTTTTGAGAGACAGATCATGAGTAGGGGAGGGACAGAGAGAGAGGGATACACAGAATTAGAAGCAGGCTCCAGGTGGAAGGAGCCAAGATGGCGGAGAGGAAGGGAGCTCTGTAAACTTCGTCTGCCCCATCGATCGAACTGAGAAGGACATTACACTCATCTGCAAGAGCAGAAGGAGAAAATACAGACTCCAGAAGGAAGAGAACCTGAAGGATACCTGAGTGAGTGAGTGCGAACTGGGGAGATTGGAAAACAGGCCAGCCCGAGACGGGCAGGGGAGGTGGGAGCCCCAGCCCAATGCGGGGCAAGCACACGTTGCCCAAGAGACAAAGGGAAGAGACAGAGAAACTGAACATGCTCATAGTACTGTCTCTGGGGAAGAGGTAAAGAGAGCTTAACCGTGCTTGGAGAGAGAAGCTCACTCCATAGATAACTGCTGGGTAGCCTAAATTTCAAACCCAGGTGGCGCAAGGGAAAGAACAGCTTCTAGCCCTGCGCCATCTTGGCGAGGAGTCGGCAGCCACGGCAGCAGCGGTGTCAGGGGTGCTCACTTCGACCTCGGTTTTGGGAGTGGGAGCACAAGCTTCATTTCCACGGAGCATCTCGACCCCAGCATTGACCGCGCGAACCCTGAATCCCGGGTGCCAACAGGGAAAAAATAGCCCCCACCTCTCTGCGATCCAGGCAGGGAGATGGTAGCGGTGGAGACCTGGGTGTGCATTCAGGCTGCAGGAGCTCCCAGCTCATTTCCAGCAGCTTCCAGTGCCTTCAGCAACAGCTGCGCACTCATTCCTCCCCCAACACGAACGCAATCCTGGCTGGGGGTTGGGTCTGTGAAGGTGCGCACTTCACCTCCTGCTGCGCATCTCCCCTCAAGCGGGGGCAGCCAAAATCCCTGCTTGAGCCAAGACAAACTGATTCCTCCCCCTAAGAAGCCAGCAACCAAAGCAAATACATCTCATCTGTGGTAGCATAAAAGTGCATGGACTGGAACTTTGAACCGAGGCGGGCCTGGAAAATACAACTCGGCTCAACCACGGCACAAGGAGATCGGACTCATTAGAGTAGCCTACAGTTCATAGTTCAGTGGAGCTTGGCGTGCCACCTATCTAATCTCTGCAGACACCAAGGTGGAGCTTCTGAGAGCAGCCTCCGAGACCTATCACACCAAACTACACCTATCCACCAGGGGGAGCTGCTGTTTTTTGGGTTTTTTTTTTTTTTTTATAATTCTTTTTTCCTTATTTTCTTCATTTTTTTTCTTTTCTTTTTTTTCTGGCTACACCAAGAAACAAACCAAAGTGTGCATGACAGCGAGTCCCAAATATTGCTGAGTAGGGAAATAAAATATTCAAAGGCACAACAAGAGAAACTAAGAGACACCATTAAAAGAATATTTCCTGAAACGACAGGCCCTGGACAGTCAATAAGCCTCCTTTAACAGATAAATATTAACAGGTGCACAGTGCTCAGTGAGCTTTCTAAAGGTGACAAGAGACAGAAAACTAGCAAAAATGATAAAACGAAGGATCTCTCCCCTGAAGAACCTCCAGGAGGAAGTCACAGCCACAGAACTGCTCAAGGCAAATCTAGACAACATACCCGATCAAGAATTTTAAAAACTTATCATAAAATTAATCGCTGGGGTTGAGAAAGGCATCAAAGAATCAACTGAGACAATGACTAGGTACTGTGATGAGTTAAAAAAGGCTATAGGTGAGGTGAATAACAAACTGGAGGCAGCCACCTCAAGGATTGACGAGGCAGAGAGAAGAATAGGTGAATTAGAAGATATAGTTATAGCAAAAGAGGAAGCTGAAAAAAAGAGAGAGAAATTGATCCAGGAGCAGAAAGGAGAATTCAAGACCTGAGTGATACAATCAAGAGGAACAACATCCGTATCATAGGAATTCCTGAAGAGGAAGACAGAGAGAAAGGGCCTGAAGGGATACTAGACCAAATTATAACTGAGAATTTCCCAAATCTGGGAAAAGAAATAGACATTTAAATTCAAGAGGCACAAAGAACCCCCTTAAGACGTAACTTGAATCGGTCTTCGGCACGACATATCATAGTGAAACTGGCAAAATATAAAGATAAAGAGAGAATTCTGAAAGCGGCTAGGGAGAAAAGGGCCCTCACATACAAAGGGAAACCTATCAGAGTGGTTACAGACCTAATTAATGAAACTTGGCAGGCCAGGAAGGAATGGCAGGAAATCTTCAATGTGATGAACAGAAAAAAGATGCAGCCAAGAATCTTTTATTCAGCAAGCCTGTCATTCAAAATAGGAGAGATAAAAGTGTTCCCAAATAAACAAAAATTGAGAGAATTCATGACCACCAAACCAGCCTTACAAGAAATCCTAAGAGGGACTCTATGAGGGAAATGTTGCAAAGAATACAAGGTACCAGAGACACCACTATAAACATGAATTCTAGGGAGAACACAATGACTCTAAACCCACACTTTTCAATAATAACACTGAATGTCAATGGACTGAATGATCCAACCAAATGACACAGGGTAGCAGAATGGATAAAAAAACAAAACCCATCTATTTGCTGTCTACAAGAGACTCATTTTCGACCGGAAGACACCTTCAGGTTGAAAGTAAAGGGATGAGAAATATCTATCATGCAACTGGAACCCAAAAGTAAGGTGGAGTAGCCATACTTATATCAAACAAACTGGACTTTAAAGTAAAGGCAGTAACAAGAGATGAAGAAGGACAGTATATAATAATTACAGGATCTCTCCATCAGGAAGAGCTAACAATTATAAATATCTATTCGCCAAACTCGGGAGCACCCAAATACATAAAACAATTAATCACAGAAAGAAATCTTATTGATAAAAATGTGCTAATTGCAGAGGACTTTAATCCTCTACTGACAACAAGGGATAAATCAACCAGACAGAAAATCACTAAGGAAACAATGGACCTGAACAACACATGGGAACAGATGGAACTGATAGATATATTTAGAACTCTGCATCCTGAAGAGAGGAAATTCACCTTCTTCTCGAGTGCACATGGCACATTCTCCAAGACTGATCACATACTGGGGCATAAAGCAGCCCTCCATAAGTATAAACGAATAGAGATCATACCATGCACACTTTCAGATCACAACGCTATGAAACCTGAAATTAACCACAGGAAAAAGTCTGGAAAACCTCCAAAAAATGTGGAGGTTAAAAACCACCCTACTAAAGAATGATTGCATTAATCAGGCAATTAGAGAAGAAATTAAAAATTATATGGAAACCAACGAAAACGAAAATACAACAATCCAAAATCTCTGGGATGCAGCAAAGGCAGTATATTGCGCTGCAGGCCAATCTCAACAAACTAGAAAAAGCTCAAATTCAAAATTTAACAGAGCACCTACTGGAACTAGAAGGGAAGCAGCAAGAGCACCCCAAACCCAGCAGAAGAAAAGAAATAATAAAGATCAGGGCAGAAATAAGCAATATAGAATCCAAAAGAACAGTCGAGCAGATCAATGAAACCAAGAGTTGGTTCTTTGAAAAAATAAACAAAATCCATAAACCTCTAGCCAGGCTCCTCAGAAAGAAGAGAGCACCCAGATAGACAAAATCATGAATGAAAAAGGATCTATTACAACCAATCCCTTAGAAATACAAGCAATCATCAGAGATTAATATGAAAAATTATATGCCAACAAACTGGACAACACAGAAGAAATGGACAAATTCCTAAATGCACATGCACTGCCAAAATTCAAACTGGAAGAGATAGAAAGCATGAATAGACCAATAACCAGTGAAGAAATCCAATCCATTATCAAAAATCTCCCAACGAATAAGAGCCCAGGGCCAGATGGCTTGCCAGGGGAATTCTACCAAACATTTAAAGCAGAGCTCATACCCATTCTTCTCAAACCATTCCAAAAAATAGAAATAGAAGGAAAACTTCCAAACTCATTCCACGAAGCCAGAATCAATTTGATACCCAAACCAGACAGAGACCCAGCCAAAAAAGAGAACTACAGACCAATATCCTTAATGAAAACAGATGCAAAAATACTCAACAAGATACTAGCAAATCGAATTCAACAGCATATAAAAAGAATTATCCATCATGATCAAGTGGGATTCATTCCTGGGTTACAGAGCTGGTTCAATATTCGCAAATCCATCACTGTGATCCATCACATTAACAAAAGAAGGGAAAAAACCATATGATCCTGTCGATAGATGCAGAAATAGCATTTGACAAAATACAACACCCTTTCTTAATAAAAACCCTTGAGAAAGTTGGAATAGAAGGAACTTACCTCAACATTATAAAAGCAGATTATGAAAAGCCCACAGCCAATATTATCCTCAATGGTGAAAAACTGAGAGCTTTCCCCCTGAGATCAGGAACACAACAGGGGTGTCCACTCTCACCACTGCTGTTTAACATAGTGCTGGAAGTCCTAGCATCAGCAATCAGACAACAAAAGGAAATAAAAGGCATCAGAATTGGCAAAAAAGAAGTCAAACTTTCACTTTTTGTAGATGACATGATATTCTACATGGAAAACCCAATTGACTCCACCAGAAGCCTTCTAGAACTGATTAATGAATTCAGTAAAGTTGCAGGATACAAAATCAATGTACAGAAATCAGTTGCATTCCTATACACCAAAAATGAAGCAGGCGAAAGAGAAATCAAGAAACTGATCCGATTCATGATTGGACAAAAAACCATCAAATACCTAGGAGTAAACCTAACCAAGGATGTAAAAGACCTATATGATGAAAACTATAGAAAACTGATGAAAGAGATTGAAGAAGATACCAAGAAATGGAAAAACATTCCCTGTTCATGGATCGGAAGAATAAACATTGTGAAAATGTCATTACTACCCAAAGCAATCTACACATTCAATGCAATCCCCATCAAAATTGCACCAACGTTCTTCTCAAAGCTAGAACAAACTATCCTCAAATTCATATGGAACCACAAAAGACCCCGAATAGCCAAAGTTATATTGAAGAAAACCAAAACGGGAGGCATCACAATCCCAGACTTTAGCCTCTACTACAAAGCTGTCATCACCACAACAGTATGGTATTGGCACAAAAACAGACACATAGACCAATGGAATAGAATAGAGAACCCAGAACTGGGCCCACAAATGTACCGCCAATTAATTTTTGACAAAGTAGGAAAGAGTATGTGATGGAAAAAAGACTGCCTCTTTAGCAGGTGGTGCTGGGAGAACTGGACAACAACATGCAGAAGGATGAAACTAGACCACTTTCTTACCATACACAAAAATTAACTCATGGCTGAAGGACCTGAATGTGAGACAGGAAACCATCAAAACCCTGGAGGAGAAAGTAGGAAAAAACCTCCTAGACCTCCACCGCAGCAATCTCCTACTCGACACATCCCCAAAGGCAAGGGAAATGAAAGCAAAACTGAACTCTTGGGACTTCATCAAGATAAAAAGCTTCTGCACTGCGAAGGAAACAATGAAGAAAACTAATAGGCAACCAACAGAATGGGAAAAGATAGTTGCAAATGACATATCAGATAAAGGGCTAGTATCAAAAATATACAAAGAACTCACCAAACTTCACACCCACAAAACAAATAACCCAGTGAAGAAATGGGCAGAAGACATGAACAGACACTTCTCCAAAGAGGACATCCAGATGGCCTACAGGCACATGAAACGATGCTCAACATCACTCATCATCAGGAAAACACAAATCAAAACCACACTGAGATACCACCTCACGCCAGTCAGAGTGGCTAAAATGAACAAATCAAGAGACTATAGATGCTGGCGAGTGTGTGGAGAGACGGGCACCCTCCTACACTGTTGGTGGGAATGTAAGCTGGTGCAGCCGCTCTGGAAAACAGTGTGGAGGTTCCTCAAAAAACTATCCATAGAACTCCCCTATGACCCAGCAATAGCACTGCTAGGGATTTACCCAAGAGATACAGAAATGCTGATGCATAGGAGCACATGTACCCCAATGTTCATAGCAGCAATGTCAACAATAGCCAAAACATGGAAAAAGCCTAAATGTCCTTCACCTGATGAATGGATCAAGAAGATGTGGTATATATACACAATGGAGTACTACATGGCAATGAGAAAGAATGAAATATGACCATTTGTAGGAAAGTGGATGGACCTTGAGGGTGTCATGCTATGCGAAATAAGTCAGGCAGAGGACAGAAATCATATGTTTGCACTCATAGGTCTAACAGGAAAACAGGAGAACCTAATGGAGGACCAGGGTGAGGGGAAGAGGGAAAGAGAGTTGGGGAGAGAGAGGGACGCAAAACTTGAGAGACTATTGAATGGTGAAAATGAACTGAGGGTTGAAGAGGAAGGGGGAGGGGGGAAAAGAGGTGGTGGTGATGGTGGAGGGCACTTATG
>PJEM01020307.1:0-13806 GCA_004023845.1 Helogale parvula
CACAGTGACGATGGGCTGATGCTATTGCCCTGAAATTGTCAAGGCTGCAGTTCATTATTTATTCGACCCCCAGCGTGGCTTTGGAAATCAATCACTGCGTGATGAGCTTCCCCCAAAACTTAATGGCTTGAAATAACATCATTTTATTTGCTCATGGTTCCCTGGGTCCGGGATTTGGGCTGGCACTGCCCCTGAGGTCTCTCACAGACTGTGGACATGAAGGAGACAGGGTCACTTGTGTACGGCTGTTGGCAGGTCGGGCTGAAGACGGGAAACACCCCCCCTCCCTCTCTTTCTCAGTGTAGCTCCCTGAGCTGCTCTTCGTGGTGATGAGAGCTGACGAGTGAGTGCTCTGAGCACACAAAGGCCAGTGCTGAGATCGCTCAGGGGCCAAACGGAGCATCAGTTCTGCTGCGTATGCCTGGTCAGCAAGTCAAGGCCAGCCGAGGTCATGGGCGGGGGCGGTAGGCTGCTCCCCTCTGGGGTGAGGCCTGCAGCCTCGCAGAAGGAAGTGCAGGAGGCCGTGTGGTCACAGCCCTCTCTGGAGACATGGTCCAGCACAGGTCATCAGGCTGTCTGTCCCCTCTCGTCCCTGTGGCCAGTGCACACAGTGCAGGCATCTGTTTCTCTCTGCCGTCCAGCCCTCGCCTTTAGCAGACATCCCCCCTCCCCCAGCAAGTGCTCAGCACCATTTACGGTGTCAGGGTCCCGGGGCGGTGGCACTTCTGCGGAGCACCTGCCGGAGAGCCCAGACAGCCCCAGACAGGAGGCAGGGGAGAGGCGCGGGGGTGCGGTACGGCCAAAGTGCAGAGAGAAGGCACTGAATAAACCCGACACAAGACACACGCACAGCAGGCGGAACCGAAGATCCGGTGAGATGGGGTCCAGAGCGGGGCGTGTCACGGAGAAGACGAACTTACGTCACTCCAGCCCCGTGGCCCCGCGGAGGTGTCCAGGGAGCCTCCCTCCAGGACGTCCTGGACCTGAAATGACAGCCACGGCAGCTGATTCAAGCACTGTGGGTGGCTCCCAGCAAGTGACCGCCCGACCCGAGATGGCAGAGGAGAAGCTGAGAGAGAGAAAGGAATGCCCGTGGGGCGGTCCTTCCTAAAGCCGAGATGTCGCCTGTGTCACGTGGGGGAATACCTTCATCCCTGAGCTTGGCTGACTGGGTCGCGGGAACGTGACACTGACGGTGACGTGCTTGGCTCTGGTGACGAGGAGCAGGGGACACGGTGTGACTGCGGAGAGGTGAGGTGGCAGCTAAGCCCTGACCGGGAAGCCCCGCCTTTAAAGAGCCCACGGTCGTCTTCTGGCTGAGCTATATAGGAAGTCATCGTTGTGTGAAAATATTTTTCCGTGTTCCAGATTCTGCTCTGGTCACTGATGGCCATGAGCCCCCGGAGGTAGGTCCTCCTGTCGTCCTCATTTTGCAGGTGAGGAAGCAGGTGACGTAGCTCTTCAAAGTCACGGAGCTGCTGGATTAGGAGGCGGGACTCGGACACAGACGGTTGGATGGTGCAGTCCCTGCTTGGCGAAGCCTGAACTTGACAATACACCGTAGCCATGGACTCGTTCTTTAAAAATGCCACTCGACGTTGGTATGGATTGTCAGATGGGAGTTTTGAGAGTCCCTTCCCTCTTTATATCTCAATTACTGTTTGGGGCACATTGAGAAATGGCAAATTCTGTCATGGACACACGCGTGTACGTGTGTAGTGGCAGCTGTGGCTTGCCGAGGATCCACGAGAAGAAAGTTTGCTTAATTAAAAATGAGAGAGGCATGCAGCCGGATTAACATTCTTTAGTAATAACGCTGACGTCTGATCTTCAGCTTTAGGGGATTGTTCTGGAAATTAGGGGAATTATATATTGGGATCCTGTGAGATATTCTTGGCTTGTTTTTTTAGTATATGCCTGGTGTAACTTTGCAATTTGCTTTTTGGTCAGTAAGCTCTATCTATGAACCACTAATAAGGTTCACATCTTTTTTTGTCTATTATGTATTAATATTATTTGATAAGGTCCTGAAGCACATGATTCCAAAAAGTTCAGAGACCTTACTTTCGCCACTATTTTCCAAAGATTAAGGTTTTTAAATCTCAAGAGACGTATGCTTTATTATTTTTTAATTGGTCTGCAAAATAAAATCAGAAATACAACAGGTGCTTCATTGTTGAGCAAAATGACATCTTTCAGAGGTCGGGCCATTCACTGACCATAAATAAATAATAGCCCTGAGAATGGGTAAGTAGGAAACTCACCATAATCCTCAAGGCACAGGACATCATGATTCATGATCTCAGAGGCAGAAACAAAGGATCTACATTTTGTATGGCTTTCGTTTTAACCTTATGCCTCCATCTTTCCTGGACCCCTGATGTGCCCATCCAGCCAGTACACCTGGCGATGGGTGGATTCAGCCACAGAGGAAAGGAAAGAAGCCATGAGTAGGACAGAGGATTTTTTTTTTTTTTTACCCTTCTTGGAGTGGGCTTCCCAGCAAATCAAAAGGTGACCACTTTGGGAAAGCTACTTCCTCCCTGATCTCACATTTCCTTCTGTTGCACTGACAGAAAGTTGTCACTTCGCTTTACTCCAGTACCTGAAATTCCGCCAACTAGAAGTTTAAGGAACAGAGAGATCCTCTTAGAAACGTGCCTGTCTTGATGAGGTTTCCTTCTGATGCAAGAGAACCTTAATCAGTAACTTCGGGGAGATGGGGATCTTTATGAGGAGGAGGGCTGGAATTCATTCAGTCCACAAGTATTTATTGATCAAGCACGTCATTGGTCATTGGTCAGTGACTGATCTGGTGTTGAGAGTGCAGGGAGGCGAGGCAGCCCAGATCCTGGTCTCCATGAAGTCTGTTCTCTTTTGGAAGAGAAAGACAATTAAAAAAAAAAAGGTAAACAGTACAGAAAAGAGAATTTAGATAGTGACAGAGCTGTTAATCACTGAAGAAAGTGAAGAACTAAGCAGATGACTTTCTAGAACATGGCCTGGTCTTAGACTACCAAATGCTTTGTTTTTATGGAGAGTGAGGGAGAGGAAAATATATGATATTTTTCTGCTACAAAGTTATGGTTAAAGAAAAGATGTGCAGACAAGTCATGAGATGACATGGAAGACCATCTTCTGTCCTTCCCTGGTCTCGAATAATAGACAATTCTCATTTTCTGCATTCCTTTATGAGGCCTGGGGCCATGGCTACATATCCATCATTTTTCCCTTGTTGGTACATGCCTGGGACATACTTGACGGTCAGTCAATATTTGGAAGCAGACTATTATGCTTCCTGTTAGCAATGAGGAGCTATACCTCTAAAAAATCTTTTTTTAGCTTATTTATTTTGAGAGAGAGAGTGCGTGTGCTCATGAGAGTGGGGGAGGGGAAGAGAGAGAGGGTGAGAGAGAGAAAGAGAATCCCAAGCAGGCTCTGCACTGTCAGCACAGACCTTGATGCAGGGCTCGATCCCAGGAACAATGAGATCATGAACTGAAATCACAAGTCAGACACTTAACCAACAGAGCCACCCAGGCACCCCTAAAAAAATATCTTAACTTTGTTCTGCCTATTGCTACAACTTCTGCAGGTTAGCACGTGAGCAGAAGGAAATTGAAAGGTGACCTAATTGATTCCCACTCGTGCGTTGCCAGCCCCAAAGCTTTCACTTCCTATCTTGTTCGTGACGTCCGCATGCGCCACATGTGAAGGGATGCGCCTTGCTGTTCTTGAGAGAACGCTCAGCACTCAGTCCTTCACTGGGGAAAAATGACCCTGTTTCATCTTTAAGTAGGGTCTTTTGTTACCCCCCCCTTTCTCAAATCCTGAGGGTAAAAACCATCTCTTAGAATTTTCCCCAAATCTTAATAATACTGAGCAAAAGTCCATCAAACGAGGAATTTTAGCCTGTATAGGTAGGAATTCTTCCCAGGCTCCTCACTTTAAAGGCAAGGAGAATGGGACTCGGAGGTGCCAAGTAAGACATTCAGAGTGTCGCAGCTGGTTGAGGGTCGGGTCAAGATTACACTGTAGGCATCTTGACTCCCGCTACTTTTAACTCTGGCTCTAAAACAACCTTAATAAAGACCAGTGCTCTCCTGTGCCAACCTCAAGAATTCAACTCCAACCTAAAAATCTTACTTTTCTTTCTGTATCAAGGGGACCATATCTTCACAAGTGCAAGGGGTGATCCCATAGACAGCACTATTCCAGAAAGCAGGGACTCTGCTCAGAACATTATGCTCCCAGGGGCTTCATGGAGTCAATCCACCAGCTTCCTGATCCAAAGCAATTTCCCAAACCTTCTTCCTATGTCCTTGATGGGTCCTTGCTGGACCATCAGCTTCATTTCTTTCCCCTGTCCTTTATCTCCGTTTTCTGGTTGTATTTTATCTAAGTCATCTTTACTTAAGTTGAGCTAAACCTGTGGTTTTGCAAATTAAATCGGTTGTGGGTTTCTGCATATATCTCCTCCATGTGTTTACGAAGACTTTAAAAAAAATAGCATTCTATGTTTTCTTCTTTATAGTTGTATGAGGGAAGATTTGTTTTTGCTTAAGGGTTTTCCAAACAAATTCAAATCTATTTAGAAGAACGTATTTTAAGAAGCCAAAATGCTTTTCAAACCTATCATTTTAGCCACAGTTGAATTTCCTTAAAGTTCTGAAGTTTGATTGTAATGAAGAGATCATGTGACTTTTGAGCCTGGATTTATGCTTTAAAGCAGAGAAGCTGTTTCGTGGTTTTCAACATTGAAGAGATTTTGGAAGGCATCTCTTATATATGTTGTGGAGGAGAAGCAGCAGCATGCAAAGATGAGAGGGTTGGTATTAATTAGGAAACTATTGTAATAATTGAGAGAAAACATCTGAAGTTTTCAAGCTAAAATACTGAAGAGTTGGGGTCAAGTACAAAATAACCAGATAGAATTCATAAGACTTGTTGCGTAGTTGGATAAAAGGGTAAGGGTAAAGACCTCACAGTTGAGTCTTGTATCTGTTGCTTGGGAGACTGGATAGATGGTTGTTACCTTGATCATGACGGTTGAGAGAGGAGCGGCATAGGCGCTGAGGAAAAGATAGAATTCGTATTTATTTTGGTTGTGCCTGGGGAGCTGGTGGAACACCCCTTGGAGAGGTCCCATATATAGCTAAAGCATAGCATTGAAGGATGTGGTAGTATACTTCAAGAAAAGCATACCTTTTGAAGTTATCACTAAGTAGAAGATCACTGAAGCCATCCCATGGATGAGATTGGTCAGAAAACAAAGTCAAGTCCAAACCTGGATGTATTCCATGATATTCACACAAAGCAGCCTGAGCCAACAGTATAGACAAAGAGTGGCCAAAGGGATGGTAGGGACACAGGAGAGGAGAGAGGCAGCTGTCATGTAACATGTGGTATCGACAAGGCAGACCAAGAATGAGCCAGTGGGTCTAGAGGCGGCACCATCACTGTGTTTGAGACGGCAAGAGTAGCAGGGTGGTGGGTGGCAGAAGCCAAACGATGGGGTGGGAAGCCAGTGGAAGGTGTGGAGATGATGGTTGGGGAAGCTTGTTGTGAAGGAAAGAGGCAGAGCTGCACGTGCAGGAGAAGCAACGTCCGAAGTTGTCAGGAGGAGGCGTGAGTGCTTGCAAACGGGAGAGGGGGAGGCTGGGGTCACAAGTACGACGAAGGGGGAAGGAAAAGAGTAGTTCCGGGGATGTGGCCAAGGACATCCACGGGACACCCCTGGGAGAATAGGTGGAGATGGAGACAGGTGCAGAGGGCAGGGAGTTGAGCAGATGTGGGCCTCAAGCCTTCCGTTTTCTCATCAAAATGACGAGTTCATCTGCTGAGCGTAGAGAGAAAGCGGAATTATGTTTCTGGAGACTTCAGGAGATCAAGGGTGGAAAAACCTGTTTGGGAAATGGGAAGAGAAGCAGCCCGGGGTGAGAGAAAAAATAAGATTGTTGGCACATTCAGTAATGAATCAAATACTTACATTATTTGTTGCTTTTATTATAGTAAAAATCCACATACCATAAAATTTCCCTTTTTAACTATTTTTAAGGAAACCGTGCAGCGGCATTACTTAGATTGTGCAACTGCCACTGTGATTGGTTTCCAGAACTTTTTCATCATCCCAAACAGAAACTCTGGGACCCCACTAAGTGATAACGCCCCGTTACTAGCCCCTCCCCCAACCTCTGGAAGCTACCATACCACTCTCTGTCTCTGTGGGTTCAGTTGCTCATTCTAGATATCTCATACTCATTGCTTTCAGAGCATGATTCCACTAAGTAAGAGAAAAGGGAATAACAAGAAAGTAATAATTCTTACTTTAATGTTCTATAGATGAAGAGGTGATTCCTTTCTTAAAAAAATTTTTAATGCTTATTTATTTTGAGAGAGAGAGCATGTAGGGGGGAGAGAGAGAGAGAGAGAGAGAGAGAGAGAGAGAGAGAATCTCAAGCAGGGTCTGGGCTGTCAGTGTGGAGCCTGATGCGGGGCTGGATCTCATGAACTGTGAGATCATGACCTGAGCTGAAATCAAGAGTCGGACGCTTAATGGACTGAGTCACCCAGGTGCCCCATTTTCACCTTCTCATTTTCATTCTGTCCAGTGGAGTTTTCCAGAAGCTGCATGTTATAATAGCAACAGACTGGGTGCAGAAATAGATACAAGAAGCCAGCTGTCTTTTATGAAGCGCGACGTTGAAAAGATTTGCAAAAACGTAAGGGAGTGCCACATTTCTCATTTGTTTGCCTTAAAAATATGACGTATCTGAAAATAAGCTTATGTTAACGTATATCATGGACTTTTATTGTTATTTCTGGTTAATATTTTTTAAATTTTCTCAGTGTTATTTTCTGATGCAGCAAATAGATTTAATCCACATAAACCCAAGCTGTTTGGCATCTTTGACAATTCTCAACAACGTAAAGGAATTCTAAGAGCAAAGGGTTTTAGAGCCACTGCTACAAAGAAAGGAGAGTGAATAAATTGAGAGTCTATTTATCAATAAGAATGAGTCTCACAAACATGATAAATGGAGCTTCAGAAGAATATAAACAATTTATTCTAGTTTTAAAGCCAGTAAAATCTGGTACCTATAGAATAGATCTAGATGTATGTAGGTGTAGGGACACCAGGTGGCTACTCTTGATTTCAGCCCCTGTATTGATTTCACAGTTTGTGGGATCGAGTCCCGTGTCAGACTCTGAACTGACAGCATGGAGCCTGCTTAGGATTCTTTCTCTCCCTTTCTCTCTGCCCCTCCCCCACTCAAGTGCTTTCTCTCTCTCTCTCTCTTTCAAAATAAATAAACTTGAGAAAGAAAAAAATATATTTTATATATATTTATATACACACACATACACTACATGTCTCAAAAAATGGTGGAAGTAATAAACTCCAAAGTCCAGATAGTAATTCTCTTTGTAGCTAGTGGGAATCAGAAAGAGAATACAGACAGTGAAAGGACATTGGAAACCTGAAGTGGATTGGTTAGCTTTTCCTTTTTAGGTTGGATTGTAGGTATAGGGTGTTCCTGAAGTTATTTTTTCAATGTTTTTGTAAGCCTGAAATGCTTTATTAACAATTTCAAAACTGATGGCTATATACAACTCAACAACAACAAAAACCAAAAGCCCAATTAAAAAAATAGGCAAAGATGATATGAATGGCCAAGAAGCATTTAAGATGCTCAACATCACTATTAGAAAAATGCGCACCTGGCAGGGGACCATGGGGAGAGGAAGGGGGAGGGAGAGCGGGGGAGAGTGAGGGACACAGGTCAAGGGAGACTACTGAATACTGAAGAGGAACCATGGACTGAAGGGGGAGGGGGAGGGAGGGAGGGGGTGATGGTCATGGTGGGGGGCACTTGTGGGGAGAAGCACTGGGTGTTATATGGAAACCAATTTGACAATAAACTATTATTAAAAAAAATAAATAAAAGTCAGGAACTGTTAAAAAAAAAAAAGGAAAACATTAAAAAAAAAGAAAAATGCGCAGTGAGATGTCACTTCGTACCTATTAGATGGCTTCTCAAAAAAACAAGAGTCAGTGAGGATGTGGAGAAACTGGAGCCCTTGGGGACTGTTGTTGGGAGTGTACAATGGTACATCTGCTGTGGAAAACACTACGGCAATTAGAAAATTAAAACTACAATTATAGTGTGCTGCAACAGCCCCACGTGTGGTCTACAGCACATCTCTGTTCACAGCAGCGCTATTCACAGCCAAACAACCATTGCTGGATGAATGGATAAACAGTATGTGGTGTATACATAACAACTGGAGTTATATTTTGAATAAATCTGGAATTTTATTTGGTCTTAAAAAGGAAGAAGATTCTGATATATTCTATAACATGAATGAACCTTGAGAACATTATCTAAGTGAAATAAGCCAGTCACAAGACAGACAAAAGCTGGCTGATTGCACTCACATGCAGTATCAAAATAAGTCAGTCATAGAAACAGAAAATAGAATGGTGGTTCGCAGGGGCTGGGGGGAGGCAAGATGGGCAATTGCTGTTTAATGGGGACAGAGTTTCACTTCTGCATGATGGAAAATTCTGGAGCTCTATTGCACAACAGTGTGAATGTACTTAACACTACTGAACTGGACACCTAAAAATGGTTAAGATGGTAACTTTTTTTTAAAGTTTGTTTATTTTGCAACAGGGAGAAAGCATGAGCAAGAGATGGGCAGAGAGAAAGAGAGAGACAGAGACAGAGAGAGAGACAGAGAATCCCAAGCAGGCTCCATGCTCAGTATGAGCCCAACATGGTGCTCGAACTCACAACCCATGAGATCATGACCTAAGTCGAAATCAAGAGTCAGACGCTTAACTCACTGAGCCACCCAGGTGCCCCAAGATGGTCCCTTTTATATGCTACTTTTTTTTTACCACAATAAACAAATTAATAGTTTGAGTAGCAAAATTTTGTCTGACCTAGGGATTTTCAGGTTCCTTGCTGTCCCTCAGTTATTGTTAAAAATAGTAACTTTATAAATCTGAACTAATTATATTTTTGCTCAGACTCTCTGCATCTAGTCTGATTTTGGCTCACCTTGAGCACTCTGCCTTTCTAGAATACCCTCTATTTCCTCTCCCCTGCCTCAACCCTACCTGCAGGAATCCTGATGGATCCCACTGGAAGATACCCAACAAGGTTCTGCTTTCTCCTTGAGAGAATCAGGAGCCATTGTAGGTCATATGGATCCCCAGTGCCCTGAGGACTTGGTGCACTTATTTTGTATACAACCCATTGGCCATTACTCAGTTCATCCATATATTGCTTCTGAGAGCCATTTGATCACCCCAATTAGAATTTAAGCCATTGGAAGACAGGGATCAATAACACTTTTGTCGCTTATGTTTGCCTGTCACTGAGCTTTGCACGTAACTAGCGTACAATAAGACCAGTGAATGAATGAATGAATGAATGATTGCTGAGATGAATGGATGGAAGTATCAGTGGGATTTTAAAGACGTGGCTGAGCTGGGTTCCTATGCTTTACTTACATTCCGTGCACCAAACCCCAGATTTCATCTCAAAAGCGCCATCTTGCTTTATCTGGAGAGGCACTTCTACCCCAAGCCTGGATAGAGAGTGGGTAAGGTTGTCTTTATTCCCCCACCCCGCTCCCCCTGGCACCCCTGCCACCCCATTTTATGGTCCTTTTTGTTTTAAGGAGCTTACTATCAATTGACACACAAAAAAGACAGCAGGTAGCAAAAATATTAAATGTCAGGGCTTGTGCAACGTAAGAGTAATGCCTGATATTGGATGTTCAATATCTCTGATCTCAATTCCTCATTATTCTACTTACAAACTGTGACAATTTATCTCTTTTTAAAATCATGGTAGGGAGCGCCTGGGGGGCTCAGTCGGTTGGGCGTCCAGCTTTGGCTCAGGTCATGATCTCAGGGTTCGTGAGTTCCAGCCCTGTGTCAGGCTCTGTGCTGACAGCTAGCTCAGAGCCTGGAACCTGCTTCTGATTCTGTATCTCCCTTTCTCTCTGACCCTCCCCTGCTCACACTGTATCTCTCTGTCTCTCAAAAATAAATAAAAAACATTATAAATAAATAAATAAAATCATGGTAAAGTATACATCGCATAAAATTTACCCTCTTCTCAATTCAAATTTTTTTAATGTTTATTTTTGAAAGAGAGACAGAGCATGATTGGGGGAGGGGCAGAGAGAGAGGGAGACACAGGATTCAAAGCAGGCTCCGGGCTCTGAGCTGTCAGCACAGAGCCCAATGCGGGACTCGAACCCACGATCCATGAGATCATGACCTGAGCTGAAGTTGGACGCTCAACCCACTGAGCTACCCAGGTGCCCCCGTCTTTGCAACTTTAAAGTGTACAGCTCAGGGGCGTTAAACCCAGTCACGCGGTTGTGCAGCAAATGGCCACCATTCATCTCCAGAGTTTTTCAACTTTCTAAACAGAAACCATGTCCCCACTAAACACTAACTCCTATCCCCACCCTCCCCAGCCTTTGGCAAGTTCTACTTTACTTTCTGTCTTCTGTGTCTCATATAAATAGAATCATAATATTTGTCCTTTTATATCTCACTTATTTCACTTACTCTCATGTCCCTAAGGTTCATTCTTGAGGATGAACATTGTAGCATGCATGTTGTATGCACGCATCATGAACGTTGTAGGGCGCATCACTGTTTTGTTCCTTTGGGGGCTGAAGAATATTCTACTTTAAACTACTTGGACTTCAGTTGTCTACTCTGTAAAATTGGATCGATAGCCCGTTCTTCAAAGGTTCCTACAAGGATTTCACAAGACCATGAAAAATAGTGGACAGTGCCCAGCACAGTGCTTTGATGTATGATAGATAATAATTTAGCTTCCTCTTACCCTTTCTAAATTATAAATTTCATGAGGACCAGGTGCCAGAAAGCTGCTTTCCTCATTTCCCCGAGTTCGTTATGTCACACATTAGTGAGTGTGCAGTAATGATCATGTGTAATTGAACTGGAGAACCCCCTGATTTAATAAATTAGAGATCCTCTGCCAGCATCATAAAAGTGACTGTTTCACACCTTCCTGCTCCTCCTCTTCACCCCTACCTACAAATCAATGTCATGAGGATAATAGTAGCAGACCTCCATCACTCAGGAAGACGAGCTGATGTCATCCACCATGGATTTGGATCTCTAATGTAAGAAACCATGTTTGGAGAGTCATCTGATAAATTCAGACAGCGAGGATGAGCTGAGAGAATCGAATCACAAGCAAAGATCCTGTTTTCAGTCACCTTAATTTGTGACCCTCCTTTGGCCCAAGTCAATTAGAGTTAATCACTGGGGGGCTAATTAAAGTGTCACTCCTTGCTGTTACCAAGGTTCTGTGGTCTTTCCATTAGAATGGGCAAAGGGATACTTAGGTTGACAGCGTATCTGGGTCATTAAAGAGGCAAATCTGATGAAGAACCTTAAGTGTTAATTTTGGTAGGAACAGAAAGACTTCAAGGAACTTTCCAGAATGGATGTCAAGAGGCAGGATTTAAACTAAAAACCTGACTCTGTGACAAACAGTGTAACTTCTTTCAGACTGATCTTCCCCATTGGCAAAGTTACTGTGAAAAAAAAATGCACTTCACATTGACTTTTGATTTGTTCAAACATTGTTTTCCCCAAACCTCTCTTTCTAGAGTTCCCTCAAAATAACAATTTAATGTATGCATTTTTTGCCTTGAGAATTTCTTTTTTCTTCAATATGAATGAATGGCTCTATGCCCTATTGATAGAAGAATTAATGTTCAGGGAGGAAAGTCAAGTTTTTTGAAATCCTACGTTCAGTTACACGAATCTTGCCTATCTAGGATGCCAATGAGCGTGTAAGTTTAATATGTAGAAAATTATGTTGTCTGTTTTATTTTGTATTAATAAACTAGACTGGTAAAGGTGGTGAATATTTTATTATGCACCTAAAATAATACAGCTTCCCAATTTGTTGAAAGCAAATGTGTCATCTTTGTTAAAGAACAGGCTTTCAGGGCGCCTGGGAGGCTCAGTCAGCTAAGCGTCCGACTTTGGCTCAGGTCATGATCTTGTGGTTCAAGGTTCAAGCTCCGTGTCAGGCTCTGTGCTGACAGCTCAGAGTCTGGAACCTACTTCAGATTCTGGTCTGCCTCTCTCTGCCCCTCCCCAGCTTGTGCGCTCACTCGCTCGTGCTCTCTCTCTCTCTCTCTCTCTCTCAAAAATAAGTATTAAAAGGAATAGGCTTCTGAATGTTTTAGAAACAATACACTACATATCTCAGGAAGGCCAACCTTAACTGATTGGAAAGCAAGGTGTTTTCTTTGTGCTATAGGCATACCTTGGAGATATTAAGAAAGCAAATATCACAATAAAGAAAATCAAATGAAGGTTTTTTTTGGTTTTAAGTGCAGATAAAAGTTGTGTTTATACCACACTGTAGTCTATTAAGTGTGCAATATAGCATTATGTCTATGAAAACGATCTACATACCTTAAATAAAAAGCAATTTATTGCTAAAAAAAAATGCTAACCGTTATTTGAGCTTTCAGCAAGTGTAATCCTTTTGCTGGCAGAGGGACCTGTTGACTGACCGGGAGGCAGTTGCCAAAGGCTGGGGTGTGGTGATTCCCTAAAATAAGAGAACGATGAAGTTAGCCACATCCATTGACTCTTCCTTTCATGAATGATTCCTCTGGAGCAGGTGATGCTGTTTGGTAGCATTTGACCCACAGTAGAACTTCTTTCAAAGTTGAGTCAGTCCTCTGAAGCCTTGCTATTGCTTTGTCAAGTTTATATGATATTCTAAATCCTTTGCCATCATTTCAGTAATCTTCACAGCATCTTCAACCAGGAGTAGATTCCATTTCAAGAAACCACTTTGTTTGCTCCTCCAGGAACAGTAACTCCTCATCTGTTCATTGTATCATGAGATTGCAGTCATTTGGTCTCATCGAAAGGCTAGCCCTCTGATTCTGGTCCTCTTGCTGTTCCCACCACATTCTCAGTTACTTGTTTCGCTGAAGTCTTGAAACCCTCAACATCATCCATGAGGGTTGGAATCAACTTCTTACAAACTACAGTGAATGTTGGTATTTTGACCCCTTCCCATAAATCATGAACATTCTTAATGGCATCTAGACAGGTGAATCCTTTCCGGAAAATTTTCAATTTACTTTCCCTAGATGCATCGCTATGGATGGATTTGACCAGAAGAATCACTATTATGGCACCTGTAGTCTTATGAAATGTATTCCTTAAACAATAAGAGTTGGAAGTCAAAATGACTCCTTGATCCATGGGCTACAGAATGGATGTTGTGACAGCTGGCACGAAAACATTATTTTCATTGTACATCTCCATCAGAACTCTTGGATGACCAGGCGCATTGTCAGTGAGCAGTCCTATTTTGAAAGGAATCTTCCTGAGCAGTAGGTCTCAGAAGTGGGCTCAAAATACTCAGTAAACATGTTCTAAGCAGATACGCTATTATCTGGGCTTTGTTGTTCCATTTGTAGACCACAGGCAGAGTAGATTTAGCATAATTCTGTTTTTTTAAATAGTTTATTGTCAAATTGGTTTCCATACAAGACCCAGTGCTCTTCCCCACAAGTGCCCTCCTCCATCACCACCACCTCTTTTCTCCCCTCCCCCTTCAACCCTCAGTTCGTTTTCAGTACTCAGTAGTCTCTCAAGTTTTGCGTCCCTCTCTCTCCCCAACTCTCTTTTCCTTCTTCCCCTGCCCCTGGTCCTCCATTAGGTTTCTCCTGTTCTCCTGTTAGACCTGTGAGTGCAAACATATG
>PJEM01020308.1:0-13873 GCA_004023845.1 Helogale parvula
CTGCCCTGACCTCACCGGCTATACCGTGCCCGCTGCCCGCCACTGCCCTGGTCTCACCGCTGTGCCGTGCCCACTGCCCGCCGCTGCCCTGGCCTCACCGCTGTGCCCACTGCCCACTCCTGGCCTGGCCTCACCGCTGTGCCGTGCCCACTGCCTGCTGCTGCCCTGGCCTCACCACTGTGCCGTGCCCACTGCCCACCGCTGGCCTCCCCACACAACCCCAGGATGCCAGGCTTTCTCTGCTCCTGGCTCACCTTGACTTCTGTCCGGACCATTCTTACTCCTCCTTTGCTTGTGAAATTCCCTCTTATTCCTCAAGACCCAGGTGAAACACCTTCCTCTCTGAATTTCACAGCACCGTCTTCTGCTCCTACGATTCTGCCTGCTCTTCCTGAGTTCTTCGAAAACGCGCTTTTTAATGCATGCGCAGTCTTCCACTGCAGACGCCGTAATTCATTCCATCCGTCCTGGCCTCGCGGGCACTTGGGTTGTTTCCCACGTCGTGTTAGGAGTGATGTTGGAATAAGCCTTCTCGTTCACCGTCTTTGATCATGTCTCTGCTTCCTTACGATAGGTTTCTGGAAGTAAACTCTCTAGGTCAAGGGTGAAGAATATTTTTGAAGGCTCTTCCTGGCCTGCCCAGAGCGGAGCATCACTGTTTCAAAAACGTATGCCAGTCTGCTAGCAGAAGACATACTTCCCTGTTTTGATTTGCTTTTCTTCGACTCTTTGTGAAATTACATTTTTTTAAATTGGCTTATTTTATTTTTTTAAAAAATTCTTTAAATGTTTTATTGTTTATTTACTTCTGAGAGAGAGAGTGTGCGTGAGGGAGGAACAGAGAGAGTGGAGATGCAGAATCTGAAGCAGGATCCAGGCTCTGAGCTGTCAGCACGGAGCCCAGCACGGGCTCGAGCCCACAAACTGTGGGATCACGAGCTGAGTTGAAGTCAGATGCTTAACCGACTGAGCCACCCAGGTGCCCCAAATTGCTTTTTAAAATGTTATTTATATAGCATAGTGGTTAAAGGCTTCAGAGTCCAAGATGGGCTCAAATCTTAGTTCTTCTGATTAGAACCTGGGGGCTTGGGGAGTTTTGAATCTCTCTGTAACGGCCTCTGGCTCCATTAACAAACCAGAGTCGGGCTGTGGAGCCCACCCCATGGGCCCTTTGGAGGACTAAGTAAAGACAGATCCGCAAGGCACTCAGCTCGGTGCCTGGGGGCCTGAGTCCTGCAGAAACATGACCCGTGTTTTCTGTCACCGAGTCCTCAGATCTTAGTGTCTTAGGCTCAAATTGTGTGCTCTTTGACAGTTTTGTTTTTCTAACGGGGTGTGTTTTTCATATGAATTTATAAGAGTTCTGTTGTACACTACGAGTTAACTCTTTGCTTGCCATATTTATGGTGATATTTTGGCAACATTTTCCACTTCTTTTGTCTTTGCATCACTGGTATTCCAGGAGACTTCTACTTTATGCAGACAACATACTCTTATTTTCGTTGATGACTCCGCCCATTACTCTTATGCCCACAGTCCCTTTCTAGAACTGAGATCGATTAAATATTTTCTCTCCACTTTGGGGAAATCACTGAGATCCTTCGCCTGTCTCTATGTCCACAGGCAGACGATTTTGTCTAAGCTACGTGAGAGGATCTAAACAGATCCTTTCGCAGCACCACCCAGAGAATAATTATGGATTAAAAGCAGAAGGTGACACGATGAGAGGTGGTGTCGAGCAGCTTGCTGGCTCACTGTGGCGGGCAAGACAAGGACACAGGCACTCAGCTCCTTCCCGGCTCTGCTCGGGGTCCCTGCACACGCTAACTCCCTCAGGCCTCACGACCACCCAGGGAGGACACTGAGGCACAAGCTGGAGTTTCAGTAACTTGCCCATGAGCAGAGTCAGCGATGGAGCCCAGAGGAAGGAGGGATTGGACGCAAGGAGATGAGTTTATCCAAAGCGATGGTCTCAATGAGAAACAGTGGGGTCAACGCAGACAGCAGCCTACGAAGGAGAGATCAGGGCAGACTGGCGGATCTAGGACCTGACACCCAGCACCAGGAGGAGGAGGGGAGGCCAATAGTCCCACCTGGGAGTGCAGGTCCCTCAAAGAGCAATGCATGTGCCACGAAGTGTCCCCTTCCTCCATCCACCCTGTCCCGGCACGTCTGGTTGCACCGGGCTGAGAACTGAGCCACCCCATCGCCCCAGGTGGCTCACAGTCAGCAGGCACTGGTGCCCCTTCTTTCTCCTCCACCCGAATCTCCCACACCCTCGCCTTCCCCTGACTCCCGGTCACTGGCTGCCTCTGCAAAGCCTGGCTCCGGCCTCGGGCTCCTGCGGAGGGAGCATCTGCACAGCACATCTGGCCCTACCCGAGCCTTCTGGTCAGTTCCACACTACCGTGCCCTCCCCAAGCTCCCCGTCTTCTGAGGGGGGCCCGGGTTCCTGTCGCTCAGCAGCTCCCTGAGCCGGGGACAGCCTCTACGATGTCAGCCTTGAACGTGTGTGATGTGCCTGCCGTCATCACCCCCTGAACCTCCGAGCAAGGAATGAGGCCATTGCCGAGACTGGCGAAGGCGGAGGGCGGACTCAGGACCAGCCCACCGCCTTCCACACGGCAGCAGCCGGGGCTCACAGTCCGAAGCAAATTAGGAATCACCCAGATTTCAACCTCCCCCAGCAGCACATGTAGTGACTGTGGCTTCAGGCAGAGTGAATTCGGGGACCCCCTTCTCTGCCTCCCACCGCCCCCATGAACAAGCTTCTTCTCCACTCTGGATTGGGGAGGCCCGCAGCTCGGGGGCTCTGGGGAAGGCCCACGGAGGCCACGCACCCACAGAACCCGGTCGGCGCTGGGGCTCTCCATTCAACCTGCGAGAAACACCGGTTGTTTTGATGTTTATTTTATTAGTGAGAGAGAGCAGGGAAGGGGGAGGGACAGAGAGAGGGGGACAGAGGATCTGCAGTGGTCTCTGTGATGACAGCACAGAGCCCGACACGGGGCTTGAACTCAGGAACCTGTGAGATCACGACCTGAGCCGAAGTCAGATGCTCAACCAGCGGAGCCGCCCAGGGGCTGGGGGAAACACTCACTCCTTAAAGTAGTTTCTTTCTCCTTCTTTCCAAGTTTGCCGCATCCTCCACGGACAGGTGAGGCCTGCGGGGGACAAGGAGCCCGCCAGCCAGCCCCTCTCTCTGCCCCGGCCTCACCCTGGACCAAACGCCTCTTCTGCACTGAAGATCCACACCCCGTCTTCTCGCTGCACCAGGCGGCCGGAGGGAGAGTCCGAGGCCCCGGATGTTTATAGTCTCAGCCTGACCGGCTCTCAGCACCTGGAGGTCTTTCCTTCTCTGGTTCCTCTTCCCAGCATCCCCGCGGAGGCCCTGAGCCGCTGCAAGAAGGTGCCCGAAGGCTTCTCTGCCCGGGTGGGCCTCTCTGACCCCCCTCCTTTGCCGCCCTGGAGCCCGGAGGCTATTCTGTTAGCCGGTCTCAGGGGATCGGATCTCTCTCGCTGGTGACCATCCTTCAACTCCAGGCACTTCACTCCTCTGGCATTTCCTGTTGGGAGAGATGCTTGCTCCCTGACTTCAGGCTCCTGACCCATCAAGAAAGCCGTGCATGTCTCTCCTCCACCCCCGTCCCTCCCTGCCCCGCGTGCCCTGGGGCCTTGGGACAAACAGCAGGTCAGCACATACCTGAGGGTGAGTCAGTGATATCCAGAGCCCTTGATCCCAGGAACTGTCTCCAGGGACAGAGTCGGGGAGCCTCCCACAAGCCAGAGCACATCTTTCTCTGGGTTTCCAGCTGTGGGTCACAGAGCAGAGTCAGCCCTCCACTTCCTGCCCCTCTCCAGGCCCGTCCCCCCTCCCCGGCCCGGCAGAGAAGGCCATGTCGGGAGAGAAGCCCCTACTTCTCCAGAAAGCTGGGGTTCTGACACCCCTTCCCTGCACCCCTCCCCTGCCTCCCAGAAGCCCCGACAGACACTGGACCATCCTGGGAGCAAGTCCCGGTGGGCCACGTGGTAGCAGTGAGCGGGAGTCCAAGCGTCCGTGCCCGCGTCTGCCAGATGGGGCCGGTCATCAGCCAGGTCATATGACACAGTGGGGCTGCCCTCGGTCACTCAGCAGGGACTCCTGAGCACACTGCAGCCGTGGACCTGCCATTTCACCACCTGCGGCCACGCCCGGGTGATGCTCCGGAAGGCGTGGGGACCAGTTGGGCAGGTCCCCAGGAAGCTGACCTTGTTTGCCTTGGCTCCCTGGGCTGGTCTGCAGTCTGCTGGCACCACACCCCATGTGTCAGTGCCCGGGGGCACACCGGCCCTTTCTACCGTGCTTTCTCCTGTGTCCTCTACCCCGTTGTGGGGGGCAGAGGCAGGGCCCAGGGAAGGCACCCCCGACACACCCGGGGGCCCTCGGCACAGACTCCGCACTGGGCGCTCACCGGTCCGGCGCTGCCTCGCTGTGTTCTGTGCATCACCTCACTTCATTCTCTCGAAACCCCACCTTCGGGGTCAGAATTCACTGGGCAAACACTTACTGAGTGCCTGCTCCCTGCAGAGTGCTCTTCCATGCCCCGGGGACACATCAGGGAGCAGAGCTTACAAACAAAGTCCCTGCTCCAGGAACCCCACTTCCAGCTGGGAAGAGGGACCTCACAGAAAACAGGAGACACGCATACAGAATGTGCTAGAAGGAGCTGAGTGAGGCTGTGCTGAGCAGAGACTCGATGGAAGTGGACAAAAAGCCCCAGGCATCATCATCCCCACTTTACAGATGAGGCGACTGAGGCACAGATGGATGGAGTAACTCAAGGTCCTGAGCCTCATTAAGCAGCCAGAGGCTGACCTGGAGCCCTGACTTGAGAGAGCACATTCTCTTAAAGGGGCCGCTCAAGCTTTTTCCTTTAAAGGGCCAGGGAGTAAACTGTTCAGGCTCCGAGGACCACACATGGCCTCTGCTGCCCCTTCTTTATTTGTATCCAGTCCTCAAAGCTGGAAACACCATTTCTGACTCTCCAAGGCTCAAAATCAGGCGCAGGGGCCTGGCTTGTTGACTCCTGCCCTGAGCCACGAGCCTTTGGCACTCTCCCAATTAAGCTGCAGATCTCCGAACCCCACACGGAGCTGGGGGTGGGGTTGCTCACACGCTGCAGATGAGGAGGTCAAGGCTCAGAGAAGTGAACTCGTTTGGCCCTGATCCAGAGCCCGAATCCCGCCCTTCTGTGGGGCTGACGAGACACTTTTTCCTTACTGCCCTAAGTGTCTTACCTCTGATGCTTATTCCTAAATCCCCACTTTAAATGACAACATTCACAATTTCTTAAAAAAATTAAACCTACCAGGGGACGCCAGGGTGGCTCAGTCGGTAAGCGTCCGGCTCTTCATTTCGGCTCAGGTCATGATCTCACTCTTAGTGAGTTCAAGCCCCAAATCGAGCTCTGCGCTGACAGTGCGCAGCTTGCTGGGATTCTCCCTCCCTTGCTCTCTCTCTGCCCCTCCCCTGCTCATGCTTTCTCAGTCTCTGTCTCTCAAAATAAACTGTACAAAAAATGTTAACATAGACTTGTCATATGATCAGCGATCCCGTCGGGACACAGGCCTCACAGGATCAAAAGCAGGGCATCTGCACACCCACGTTCACACCAGCGTCACACACGAAAGCCAGAGACCAGAAGGAGCCCCAGTGTCCCTCATGGATGCGTGGATGAGCAAAACGGAGAACAACGGACGGCTGGATTATTATTCGGCCGAATAGAAGGACATTCCCACACCCGCTCCCACGGTGACACGAGCCAGAAAGGACAGATGCTGTCCGATTCCACTCACATGAGGTGCGAGGGGAGTCGGATCCACAGAGACAGAGGGTAGATGGGGCGCCAGAGGCCGCAGGGAGGGGCCGGGGTTAGGGTTGAAGGGCGGCAGAGTCTCAGTTTGGAAAGATGACACGTCCTGGGGTAGGCAGACGGGACAGCTGTGCCCCGGCATGGGGATGTCTGGCACCACTGACCGGTACTCTGGAGATGATGAAGACGGTGCGATTACGTTTTATTTCACCCGGATAAAAAACGCAGCATTCTAGGAGGGATGATTCCCCAGACCCTGACTCCTCCTCAATGAACGTCCAGCCCCATGTCACCGGCTCGTCTCCAGGGGCAGAGAGGGAGGAAGCAGGTGGGGATGATGGCCTTGGCTGTACCCAGGGCACCCTGCTGGTGACCCCCAGCGTCCAGGCGTGGGAGGAGGGGAGATCGGGCCCCCAGTGTGGCCTCGGTGCCCCTGCTCTGGTTCTGATTCTAAGCTCTTCTGCTGGACCCCGTGGCAGAAGCCCGTGTGCTGGCACTTGCAGAGCGTGGTGCCCTCAGTGTGCCCACTGCCCGGCTTCTCGAAGGCCCCAGGGCAGCAGGCCCTTCCCGGAAAGACCCGGCTGAGCCTGGCCCACAGCATCAACCTGTCTGTCCTCACTCCCGACGCCAGGGACCAGCGTTGTCACAGGCCCGGGAGGAGCTGTCTGACCCAGGGGATCCCTGCTGGAGGTGAGGTATCACAGGGCCACCCCGCCACTCAGGAACTGACCCCGCACGCACATCGTGGACCCCACAGGGCCACCTCAGGGTGCCGCCACTCACTGGGAAGCTGACTTTAATATAGAATTGTTGTGAAGTTCTGTGCGCCGCACCTGAGCATTCTGCTGGTGACCATTTAATCCCCACGGCCACCCAACAGAGAAAGCACAGTCACCCCCACCCTCCAGGTGAGGGTGCCAAGGGTTCAGAAGGACAGGCGACCCGCCCGACAGCGCTCAGGAAGCTGGCAGGTCGCCCTGCGGCCCCTGGTCTCTAGCACGTTGGCTTGACCCCGCCCTTCGAGGGTGCGGTGGATTTGGGGCGGAGACACAACCGTTCAAAGCCAAGGGAAGCAGGCGGCGCAGGCAGGTGATACTGTGGTTTGTTAAAAAGCACATCTTACAAAACAAGAAAACAAACCTCTTCAGCGAGGAGCACGGTGGTTATGTGTGTGCTTCTCACGCTGGCCCTGCACGACAGCCCCCGAGGAGAGCCTCCGGGCATTCCTCAGAGAAGGGCGGCAACATCTGACCCCGGGGGAGCCCCCGCCCCCAAATAATGGCCCCGGAAGTACTTGTCTGCCCCCGTGAGCGGGGGCAGCTCTCTGTGGCCCGCTGCACCCCGGGTGAGTGTGCGCAGGTCACAGTGCCGTCCCAGGGAGGCCTGGCCGCAGCGGGGCACGTCCGGTGTGTCCAGGTGCTGGGGGTGAGCCGGCGGAGGCATGGGCTGGGGACAGTGCTGGTGGAGGAGCAGGCAGGGGCCCTCAAGACCTTTTAAAGAAGTTTGGTCACAGGGGACAGGAGCAGCGGCAGACGTGTAGCTTCCGGGCCAGCAGCCGAAGTTTGGAGTTCAGGTGGGAGCATTCTAAGTGGCCGTGTGGGTGGAGCCAGCCCCACAAGGGGGCTTTGAACTGTCTCCCCTCAAAAGATATGTCCTTCTCCTAACTGGCCCCACCCCAGCCAGCACTCACGAATGTGACCTTGTTTGGAAGTAGTGCCGCTGTTTGGAAGTAGCATCCAAAGCATCTCCAGGCTCTGAGCTCTCAGCACAGAGCCCAATTCGGGGCTCGACCCCATGAACCGTGAGATCATGACCTGAGCCGAGATCAAGAGTCAGAGGCATACCCGACTGGGCCACCCAGGTGTGCCCCGCATGTGTGTCCTGCGTGTGTTTTTTGTGCGCCCCACGTGTTTGTCCCGCGTGTGTTTTCGAGTGTGCCTTGCGTGTGTTCTCTGTGCCCCACATGTGTTCTCATGTGTGCCCCGCGTGTGCCCCGTCTGTGTGCCCCACGTGTGTGCCCCGCATGTGTTCTCCTGTGTGCCCCATGTGTGTTCTCCTGTGTGCCCGGCGTGTGCGCTGTCTGTGTGCCCTGCGTGTGTTCTCCTGTGTGCCCCGATTATGTTCTCAAGTGTGCCCCGCGTGTGTTCTAGTGTGTGCCCTTCTGTGTTCTCATGTGTGCCCGGCATGTGCCCCGTCTGTGTGCCCTGCGTGTGTTCTCCTGTGTGCCCTGCGTGTGTGCCCCGTGTGTGTTGTCCTGTGTGCCCCTTGTGTTCTCCTGTCTGCCCTGCGAGTGTTCTCCTGTATGTCCCACGTGTGTTCTTCTGTGTGCCCCACATGTGTTCTCGTTTGCGCCCCACATGTGTTCTCATGTGTGCCCTCCGTGTGTTCTCCTGTGTGCCTCACGAGTGTACTTCTGTGTGCCCTGTGTGTGTGCCCCGCGTGTGCCCCATGTGTGTGTCCTGCGTGTGGTCTCCTGTGTGCCCTGCGTGTGTTCTCGTGTGCCCCGGGTGTGGTCACGTGTGTGCCCCGCGTGTGTGTGCTCCACGTGTGTGCGTGTGTGCCCCGCGTGATCCCCATGTGTGTGCCCTGCGTATGTTCTCGTATGTGCCTCTCATGTGTTCTCCTGTGTGTCCCGTGTGTGTTCTCGTGTGTGCACCCTGTGTGTTCTCCTGTGTGCCCCGTGTGTGTGCCCCGTGTGTGTTCTTCTTGTGGCCCGCGTGTGTTCTCGTGTGTGCCCCATGTGTGTTCTCCTGTGTGCCCCACGTGTGTGCCCCACGTGTGTTCTCCTGTGTGCCCGCTTCTGTACCCCGCGTGTGTTCTCCTGTGTTCCTGCATATGTGCTCCGCATGTGTCCTCCTGTGTGCTTCGCGTGTGTTCTCCTGTGTGCCCCACGTTTGTCCTCTGTGTGCCCCACATGTGTTCTCCTGTGTTCCCCACGTGTGTTCTCCTGTGTGCCCCCCGTGTGTTCTTTCGTGTATGCTGTGTGTGTTCTCTGTGTGCCCTGCGTGTGATCTTCCCCGAGTATGTTCTCGTGTGTGCCCGACGTGTGTTCTCCTGTGTTCCCCACGTGTGTTCTGTGTGCCCCCCGTGTGTGCCCCGCATGCATTCTCCTGTGAGCCCTGCGTGTGTTCTCTGTGTGCTCCACGTATGATCTTCCCCGAGTATGTTCTCGTGTGTGCCCCGCATGTGTTCTCCTGTGTCCCCTGCGTGTGTGCCCCACGTGTGTTCTCCTGTGTGCCCCCGTGTGTTCTCTGTGTACCCCGCGTGTGTTCTCCTGTGTGCCCCGAATGTGTTCCCTTGTGTGCCCCAGTGTGCCCCGCATGTGTGCCTCGCATGTGTTCTCCTGTGTGCCCTGCGTGTGTGCCCCGCGTGTGTGCCCCACGTGTGTTCTTGTGTGTGCCCTGCGTGTGTTCTCCTGTGTGCCCCGGGTGTGTGCCTTGCGTGTGTTCTCGTGTGTGCCCTGCGTGTTTGCCCGGCGTGTGTTCACATGCGGAGAACACACGCAGGAAACACACGAGGGGCACACACGCGGGGCACACAGGAGAACACACGTGGGGCACACGCGATAACACATGCAGGGCACACAGGAGAACAAACGCGGGGCACACAAGCAAGGTACACAGGAGAACACATGCGGGCACACACGCGGGGCACACAGGAGACATACGCGGGGCACACACCCGGGGCACACAGAAAAACACACGAGGGGCACACACGTGGGACACACACGTGGGGTACACAGGAGAACACACGCGGTGCACTCAGGCGGGGTACACACCAGAACACACACGGGGCACACATGAGAACACTCGCGGGGCACACAGGAGAACACACGCGGGGCACATAGGAGAACACACGAGAGGCACATATGAGAACACACGCAGGGCACACGCACGGGGATCACGTCGGGCACACACGCACACACGTGGAGCACACACAGGCGGGGCACACACGTCATCACACCCGGGGCACACACGAGAACACACATGAGACACACGCGGGGCACACTGGAGAACACACGTGGGACACACACACGGGGCACATGCGGGGCACACACGCAAGCCACACAGAAGTACACACGTGGGGCATTCAGGAGAACACACGTGGGGCACACAGGAGAACAAACGCGGGGCACACAGGAGAACACATGCGGGGCACACAGGGGAACACACACGTGGCACACAGAGAACACAACTGGGGCACACAGAGGAACACATGCAGGGCACAAACTCAGGACACACAGGAGAACAAATGCGTGGCACACTGAAGAAAACACGTGGGGCACACAAGCAGGGCACACACACGGGGCACGCACCAGAACACATGCGGGCCACAAAAAGAACACATGCTGAGCACATACACAGGGCACACAGAAGAACACACGCAGGGCACACAGAGAACACACGCGGGGCACACAGAGAACACACGCGGGGCACACAGGAGAACAAACGCGGGGACATACACAGGGTATGCAGGAGAAGAAACGCGGAGCACACTGGAGATCACACGCGGGGCACACACGTGGGGCACACAGATCACACGCAGGACACACAGGAGAACTAACGCAGGGCACACACACGGGGCACACAAGTGATCATACACTGGGCACACAAGAGAACACACGTGGGGCACACACACATTGCACAAGTGGGGCTCACATGAGAACACACATGGGGCACACAGGAGAACACATATAGGGCATAACGAGAACACACGCGGGGCACACACGAAAACACCCCCAGGACACACAGGAGAACACATGCATGGCACAAACAATAACACACGCAGGGCACACACGCGGGGCACACAGTTGAACACACACTGGGCACACACGCAGGGCACACAGAAATTTTTGATACCAGATTCGATTTCCTCCCTGGTTATCGTTCTATTCATGCTTTCTATGTCTTCCAGTTTGAATGTTGGCAGTGCATGTGCATTCAGGAATTTGTCCATTTCTTCTGTGTTGTCCAGTTTGTTAGCATATAATTTTTCATAGTAATCTGTGATGATTGCTTGTATTTCTAAGGGATTGGTTGTAATAGATCCTTCTTCATTCATGATTTTGTCTATCAGGGTGCTCTCTCTTTTCTTTCTGAGGATCCTGGCTAGAGGTTTATCGATTTTGTTTATTTTTTCAAAGAACCAACTCTTGGTTTCGTTGATCTGCTCGACGGTTCTTTTGGATTATATATTGTTTATTTCTGCCCTGATCTTTATGATTTCTTTTCTTCTGCTGGGCTTGGGGTGCTCTTGCTGTTCTCCTTCTAGTTCCAGTAGGTGCTCTGTTAGACTTAGATTTTGCGCTTTTTGTAGTTTGTTGAAATAGGCCTGGATTGCAATATACTTTCCTCTTTGGACTGCCTTTGCTGCGTCCCAGAGATTTTGGATTGTTGTATTTTGTTTTCATGGGTTTCCATATATTTTTAAATTTCTTCTCTAATTGACTGATTAGCCCAATCATTCTTTAGTATGGCGGTTTTTAAACTCCACATTTTTGGAGGTTTTCCAGACTTTTTCCTGTGTTTAATTTCAAGGTTCATAGCATTGTGATCTGAAAGTGTTCATGGTATGATCTCTATTCGTTTATACTTATGGAGGGCTGTTTTATGTCCCAGCATGTGATCTATCTTGGATGTGCCATGTGCCATCGAAAAGAAGTTGAATTTCCTAACTTCAGGATGCAGAATTCCAAATATATCTATCAATTCTATCTGTTCCAATGTGTCGTTCAGGTCCATTGTTTATTTAGTGATTTTCTCTCTGGTTGATCTATTCATTGCTGTCAGTGGAGTATTAAAGTCCCCTGCAATTAGCACATTCTTATCAATAAGATGGTTTCTGTCTGTGACTGTTTTATGTATTTGGGCGCTCCCCAGTTTGGCGCATTGATATTTACAATTGTTAGCTCTTCCTGATGGAGAGACCCTGTCATTATTATATAATGTCCTTCTTCATCTCGTGTTACTGCCTTTACTTAATGTCCATGTTGTCTGATATAAATATGGCTACTCCGTTTTTCTTTTGGCTTCCAGTCACATGATAGATATTTGCACATCCCTTTACTTTCAATTGCTGCGGTTGAGGTCAAGGATAATCAAGACAGTATGGTACTGGCACAAAAACAGACATATAGACCAATGGAATAGAATAGAGAATCCAGAACTGGTCCCACAAATGTACGACCAAATAATTTTTGACAAAACAGGATAGAGTATCCGATGGAAAAAAGACTGCCTCTTTAGCAGGTGGTGCTGGGAGAACTGGACAGCCACATGCAGAAGAATGAAACTAGACCTCTTTCTTACACCATACACAAAAATCAACTCAAAATGGCTGAAGGACCTGAATGTGAGACAGGAAACCGTCAAAACCCTCGAGGAGAAAGAAGGAAACAACCTCCTTGACCTCAACTGGTGCCTGGCTTCTGAACAGGATCTCGTAGGGGGAGGGGACAGTTTCTCTTTGTGTCACCTGGGATTTGCGCTGCTGCTGCCTGCGGCGAGGTGAACAGCAGGAGGCGAGGTGGAACCCTGACAGGCTCCACCACCAACTCCCAGGCCACAGCCAGGATCGGGATTGTGTTGGGGGAGGAATCAGTTTCCTTTGCTGCCGCCAGGATTTGCGCTGCTGCTGCGCGAGGCACTGGGTGTTGCCAGAAATGAGCTGCGTGCTCCTGCAGCGGGAACGTGCCCCCCACTCCACCACCACCAACTCCCTGCCAGGATCACGGAGGGGTGGGGGCTAGTTTTTCCCTGTTGGCACCCGGGATTTGGGATTTGTGCGGCCAATGCTGGGGGCAAGATGTGCCGTGGAAATGAGGTATGTGCCCCCACTCCCACAGCCAAGGTCGAATTGACCGCCCCTGACACCGCAGCCAGAGACGCTGATTCCCCACCAAGATGGCGCAGGGCTGGAAGCTGTTTTTTCCCTTGTTCACCCAGGTTTGGGATTTGGGCTAGCCAGCAGTTATATACGGAGTGAGAGTTTTTTCTCTGAGTGGGGTTAAACGTTCTTTCTCTCTTCTCCAGAGACAGTGCTATGAACTTGTTCACTTTCTCTGTCTCTTCCCTTTATCTCTCAGGCTCCGTGCTCGCTTGCCCCATATTGGGCTGGGGCTCCTGCCTCCCCGGCACGTCTCGGGCTGGCCCGTTGTCCAATCTCCCGAGTTTGCACTCACTCAACTCAGGCACCTTTGAGGTTATCTTCTTTCTGGAGTCTGTGTTTTTTCCTTCCTCTTTATTTTAATGTTTTATATATATATATATATATATATATACATATATATATTTTTTTTTTTTGAGAGACAGAGAGAGACAGCACGAGCAGGGGAGGATCAGAAACAGAGGGAGATACAGAATCCAGAGCAGGCTCCAGGCTCTGAGCTAGCTGTCAGCACAAGCCTGACACGGGGCTCGAATGCACAAACCATGAGATCATAACCTGAGCCAAAGCCGGACGCTTAACTGACTGAGCCACCCAGGTGCCCCTCTCCTTCTGCTCTTGCAGATGGGAGTAATGTTCTTCTCAGTTCGATAGATGTGGCAGACGAAGTTTACAGCGCTCCCTTCCTCTCCGCTATCTTGCCTCCTCCGCTGATCCAGAGAGGAACCATTTAAAAAGTTTCCTGCCTTGCATGACAAATATTTCTTTGCCCAACATTTATTCTTTCCTTTCTCCTGTGAATGTATTTCCCCCTCTTTGATATTCTAAACCTCTACACCTCTCCACAAGTCACAATGGCACCTGAGCATCATTTGCCTGATGCTCATCTTGTTGATGTTCCTATACTTAAGCCTTTTTTCTCTTATGAATCTGTCTTATAATAGGTCAATTACTAGGCCAACCAAAGAATTGAGAACTGATGAAGAAAAATTTTTTCCTGTCCTACACATTCATTCCGTTGTTGAGAAGTTACCTTGGTGCTTCAGAGCCACAAGAAACTGAAGAGAGAGAATGTGGGATAAAGAGGAACAGTAGCTTTCTTGCTTTACCAGACTGAGGGGTCTGAGGCAGGTTAG
>PJEM01020309.1:0-13803 GCA_004023845.1 Helogale parvula
TTTTAGCAATAACTCTTCACTTACTTGACCATATCCTTCCTTGTTCTCAGATACACTGGCTTGGCTGCACTATGATCACACACATTATCTTATAAAAATGTTCTCTAAAACCTTTAAATAGAATTCAGTCCCTGTCTCTATTACCAATGCAGAAGTGTCCTTCCCTAAAGATTTTGCATATTATGGCACAACCATATTATCTCCTTTGTAATGTATTGTATATGTCCATGCTCCACATAATGAGTGAAATATTCCCAATGCTCTACAAAATGAAGTACCTATTACCATTTCTTGATGTCAATATGCATCAATATTACTGCAGACCTTTTTTCTTATGTTTATATTTGGAGTTGAAAAGTAAATACTGGAAAAGCGTCAGGTGACTGATTCATACATTTATAGAAAATATGCTTTTTAAAACCATTTCTCATTATTAAAAAATAATCAAAATCACAGAGGTAGATTGTGAGATATTCAAATCTGTGCAGTGACCTAGTGATGGCGTAGAGTAATTGGGAAGAGTGCCCTCCAGAAATTAGATATTATTGCATTTTTCCTGTACACATATCTTTATGCTCTGTAATCTTTTCACTTCTGATCAAAACTATTCTCGAAGAAAACTCCTTTTTATCACACAATAAGGCTAATCATTGAAAAAAAAAACAGAAAGAGTATGGGTTTACCTAAGAAAGCTCCATAATTTGGGTTTGCTGGAAGAGTTATAAGAAATCATATTAAATTCTTAAGAACCTATAAAGCACAAGACACTCTCCACCAAGCTTCACAGAAATGTGAATTACTTTCTCTTTTCTCAAAATTTCTTTAATACCCTTAAATGTTGTATCTTCCCCAAAGTGACCTTTCTTACGAGGCTGGAAGACCAGTAAACCAAGTTAACAGTTCAGATTTCCCAGGACAGCTTTGAATGCACCCGCGATGTAAAGTCGATCTTAGTTCCTAAAACTTGGCTGATCATTCCTCACTGTCCATGTCTATAACAGGAATTATGTTTAAAAGATAATTATTTTGTATGGCCATCAGTTGTAGAATTTTAAGCATTGTAAAATGGCTTTGATAGAATCAGAATCAGTTGACCCAGGAGAGGGTCCTCTGGGATCTAGATCAGGGCAATTCTCCACAGTATCCTCTCTTGGAATTCTGCAAGAGATTTCACGTCCTTTCAAGTGTTTCCACAACAGATTTTACTAGAAGGACAAAGAGTATATCACATGCAACACTTCAGTGAAGTAGGAATTTTAATGATAGTATTTAATATTCAAGCAATGTGCATTTTCATTTTACATTTTCAGAATACAAAGAGATCTGGAATACACAATGAATATTTGTGTAGGGGCATGCTTGTGTGATTTCACCCATACAATTCCTTAAGATTCCACAAAGGGGATTCAGCATTACAAGAAAAATAGGTAATTCGGCATGCATATAACAGATACTGATTCTGAGAACTGTCTTTCAAATTTTGTTTTGCAGTGAGAATTGTTTTACTTTGATTCATTCTACCTGTGCCCTGAGAGAGTTTAGGTTTAAAGTTAGACGTAATTCTAGCATGCCTACTTACAGGAAATGTGATAGTAGAATATATAATTTAAATATTAGAGATACATTTTGCATAGAACAGATATAAAGAAATGGGGTATTACAAGTTATCTATAGATGAAAAATAAAAACATAGCGCTTATTTGGTTATAGGTTATCACTGAAGAGTACCTGTAAATTTTAGCATTTTTATCATTATCATTGTCATCACAATTACTTATTTTGACTTCACTTTTCTTTTTTCTTGTTTAAATTTTTTTTCATATTTACTTATTTTTGAAAGGGAGAGAGACAGAACATGAGCAGGGCAGGGGCAGACAGAGAGGGAGACAGAATCCAAAGCGGCTTTCAGGTTCTAAGCTGTCAGCATAGAGCCTGATTTTGGGCTGAAATTCACTGATTGCTAGATCATGACCTGAGTTGATGTTGCAGGCTTAGGCAACTGAGCCATGCAGGTGCCCCCACTTCACTTTCATCCACTACGATTGCATGACAAATTTTCAAATTGTTTCCTTATGTTATTATCCTCACTGGATCTTCACACAAAACCTCCAACGTTTTTAACACAGATACCCACACCCCCAACTGGAAACTAATTAATGTGCACAATGAGTAAAATATAAATAAATGAGAAAGCTGAAAGCATAAACACTTGAATTTCACAAAGTTTGTGTTTAAAAAAATGGATCACCATAAATAAACAAATGAGTACTTGGAGAATTTCCCAAAGTTGTCCTTTAAAGCTTATACACACAGACAAACACACACACACACACACACACACACACACACACACACACACACATTAGACATTTAAAAGTTTTTTTAATGTTAATTTATTTTTGAGAGAGAGAGAAACAGGGAGAGAGAGACAGAGGGAGAGAAAGTAAGCAGGGAGGCGCAGAGAGAAAGAGAGAGAGAGAAAGACACAGAATCCAAAGCAGGTTCCAGGCTCTGAGCTGTCAGCACTGAGCCCAACGCGTTGCTCGAACCCAGGAATCCTGAAATCATGCCCTGAGCCCAAGTCGGACCCTTAACCGACTGAGCCACCCAGGTGCCCTTTTTGTATGTTGTTTTAAAGCTTTGTTGATGAGTTGCAATCTTCCCCATTTTCATAAAATGCATCCTAAACAGTGGATAAAATGAATCTTCCGTTGTTTAGAGAATCTTGTTTGTCCTTCAACTTTTCTCTGTAAATCCCTTGGTTCAATTATTACCAAAAGGGTATTACATTTGAAGTACCATCTTAATGTATAAGAAAACATTTATTATATATTTTAAAATAGAGTATCCGAATTATCATCACTTATATTCCAGAATATGGTATAGTTAATAGCATATGGTATACTATATGGTATAGTTTATGGTATAGTAGACTCATATAGTATTCCTACATCCAGAGTTTATAGTCAACACTAGCTTTTATTATCAATTTTACTGTGCTTCAATATCATTTCACAATCATCATAATCAGATGAATTCTCAGAATTGTATAATGATACCTTCAAATTTAAAAAGAATGTCTTGTCTAAAAATAATGAGTGAGTTTCAAGCAATTTGTTAATTAAGTTTTGTCTATATACTCTAATGTAGATTATTTGAATCTTGTTTAAACCTAGTTCAGTCAAATTAAAAAAGAGTTCTCCAGTGAATGAGATGCTTAAAAATATCTGTTGCCTTTTATACACAGAAGCACTAGATTATAAATGAAGTTCTCTCAACCACTTGCTGAGGAGGCTCACTTCTAATGATTACTCAAAATAAGAACACAGTTGAGATTACTATGGTACCTTGCGTTATCTCTGCACTTTCACAAATGCACTGGATGGGTGAGCGGATGGTGGCCCAATCTTCATTATATGAACAAAGTCATTTCATGTGTAAGTATCCTTGAGTATTTCCCAAATGAGTGTACATTTTTATCTCTATGCTTGGCATTTTATATACCTCCAAAAAGATATCAGCAATGATGATTCTTTGCCTTCTTTCACAAGAGATTTAATGTAATGCATTTTTTTTTTGTTTCTTAGGTTTGTTTTTTTATTTTTTTCATTTGTACTCACTTGGGAATTTGAACTGAGACTTGGACAACATAGGTTAAGTTAGTAATATCCTAAGAGAGACCTAAGCCAAGGTTGGGAAAGGAGCTCAAATAAGTTCTTTAGATACTTTCACAGGTGTATATTGGCTAGGGAAATGAAACTATTTATTCAGTCTATTTCAATAATATTGTGTCTCTAAAGTTTCAAGGATCATATATTTTATATATTGTTCAGAGTAGGTTCACAGTAAATACATATCTGCATATATTAGTTTATTTCCCAATTTTGATTATACTGGTCAACAAATTTAACAATTCATTGGACTATTATTAGTTTAATAAAAACATATAGGAAATTATTAAATACTGTAAATATGAGAGCTATCTTTAATTTGTTTAGGTCTGACTTATTTTCAAAATGTCTATTCAGTTAGAAAAAAACATTAAACTATTAAGTTATCTGAGTTCCTAATAATAATGTGTCAGAACCACTTTCTTATGTCCAATCTATTTTGAGTTCCTTGAACTTTATGGATCTGTATGCTTATATCCCTCCCCAGATTTGGGAAGTTGTCTGTTACTAATTCCTTATCTAAGCCTGCTGCCCCTTTCTCTTTCTTTGCTCTTCTGGGGTTGTCATGATGAAAACACAGATTTTCTTAGGGGTAACATAGGTTCTGTAGGTTTTTAAAATTCTTTTCAGGTCTATTTTTCTTTTATTCTTCCGACTGGATAATCTCTAAGCATCTATCTTTGAGCTCACTGAATCTTTTTTGTGCTTTGATGAAGCGTGTTTATCCTCTCTATTGACTTTTTTCAGGTCAGTAATTGTGTTCTTCAGTTCTAGAATTTCCATGACTCTTTTTTTTATAGTTTTAATCTCTTTGTTAAACATAATCTTGCTTAAATATTATTGTTTTTCTGTTCTCTTTTAGGTAAATATTCTGAACTCTAAGCCAGGTAGTTTTGAAATCTCCATTTCTTTATGGTCAGTTGCTTGTGTTTTATTTTCTTTTATTATTTTTGTTTCAAGTTTTTATTTAAATGCTACCTAGTTAACATATAGTGTAATAATATTGGTTTCAGGAGTAGAATTTAGTAATTCATCACTATTCAACACCCAGCATCCATAACAATAAAGGCCCTTAATCTATCACTCATTTAGCCCATCCCCCAACCACCTCCCCTGCATCAACTCTCAGTTTGTTCTGCGTTGAGTCTCTTATTGATTGCTTCCGACTCTTTTTTCCTTTTTCATTATGTTCATCTGTTTGTTTAGGGTTTTAAAAATTTTGTTTATGGTTTTTATTAATTTTGGAGAGACAGAGACAGTGCCAGCAGGGAAGGGCCAGAGAGAGAGGGAGATACAGAATCTGAAGTAGGCTCCAGGCTCTGAGCTAGCTGTCAGCACAGAGCCCGACGCGGGGCTCGAACCCATGAACCATGAGATCATGACCTCAGTCGAAGCCAGAGGCTCAACCAACTGAGCCACCCAGACACCCCTATCTGTTTCTTAAATTTCACATATTTGTGAAATCGTATGGTTTTTGTCTTTCTCTGACTGACTAGTTTTGCTTAGCATGATACACTCTAGCTCCACCCACATCATGCCAAATGGCAAAGATTTTCTTCTTTTCATGCCTAAGTCATGTACCCTTGTGTGTATATGTATACATTTCTTTGCATCAGAGGATGGACATTGGATTCTTTCCATGACTTAGTTATTGTTTGTCTTTCATTCTATTTTGGTAGTGTCATGTTTCCCTGACACTTTGTAAACCTTATAGCATTGCATTGAAGAACTAATCACTTTATCCATATTTATAGACTGGATTTGACAGGATTCATCTTTTACCATCAGTTTAACGAGAAATTTTGGACAGGCCAGCAAGAAGGTATCACACATGGATCTGCTCCCAGAGTCCATGGGTAATTGGTCTTGACATTGTGTGTCTGCAGTGATTCTGCATGCTCAGTTGACATGCTTTTCCCAATGGGAGTGCTCTACAGCGGAGGAAATCACCCTGCTGTGTTACCTGGTATCAGAGATCGGTGTCTCATGTATAAGGAAACTGTCCCTCCTACTTCTTTAATTCATTTTTTGTGTCACTGAAATTTTCTGGAATCCAGAAGTCAAGGAAAAATATGTTTGTGGATGGGTGGTTATTTATACCCATGTTGGTGTGAAGAGATGTAGGCCAGATCTCCTATCCTGCATTATTCAGACGCAATTACCGTGTGTGGAGAGGTCAAATTAACTGTGTTCAGTCATAGAAGTACTGAGGGAGACACAACACTACCATGCCTCAGAAAATTCAGAGTGAGGTGATCTTGAAATACCCTTGTTCCCCAAACGTGCATCAAAAAGAGGTGAGGACTCAGAGCCACAAATATTCCCAAGAGACACCACAATATCAACCATATTGTGAAGCAATGGCATTTGCTTATTTCCTAATAAAGGAAAGAATAATACATAAAGAAAATCATGGTATTTCATATTTAATTTCTGTATTTAGTCTAGTCAAAGTATTCATTAATTCACACAGCTCTTAAATCAATGATACCATTTATTTATTTTTATAATTGCATTTATTCATATCTATTTGTGTCTATTCATTTATATATGTATATTGCATATAGATACACAAATGTATATGTATAAATGAATTGTATTTATTCATTTATATGTATATTTGTGTGTGTGTGTGTGTGTGTGTGTGAGAGAGAGAGAGAGAGAGAGAGAGAGAGAGAGAGAGAGAGAGAGAGAAGGGAGGGGCAGAGAGAGGGAGAGAGAGGATCCAAAGTAGGTTCCAAGCTCCAAGCTGTCAGTACAAAACCTGAGCCAGGCTTGAACCCATGAATCATGAGATCTTGACCTGAGCCAAAGTCAGAACGTAGACTGACTGAGCCACCAAGGTGCCCCTATTTATTTTTTATTTTAATTCTATTACAGTTAGCAAACAGTGTTACTTTAGTTTGAGAATTACAATATAGTGATCCAACAACTGTTTATATTACTCAGTTCTTATCAAGATGAGTAACCTCTTAATTCCTTAAACTTACTTCACCTATCCCCCAACCCACCTCCCCTCTGGTAATTATTTGTTTTCATCTTATTTTTCTTTGTAAATTCTGCATATTAGTGACATCATATATTATTGTCTTTTTTCTGACAGGATTACATTTCTTAGTCTCTTGCCCATTTTTTTTAAATTGAATTCTTTGCTTATTTTGGTGTTTTGTTGTGTCAAATCTTTGTATGTTATGGAGAATAACCATTTATCAGATATTTCATTTGCAAAAGCCTTTCCCATTCTATAGGTTGTCTTTTACTTTTGTTGACTGTTACTTTTGTTGTGCACAAAAAAAAATATATATATATATAATATATATATATATAGTCCCAATAGTTCATTTTTGTGTTTGCTTAACGTGCCTCAGGAGAAAACGTTGCTATAGTCAATGTCGGAGAAGTTACTATCTGTGCTCCTGCCTAGAACTTTATGATTTCAGTTTTCAAATGTCGTTACTTAATCTATTGTGATTTTATTTTTGTGTATGGTATAAGAAATTGATCCCATTTTATACTTTTGCATGTAACTGTCCAGTTTTCCCAACATCGTTTGTTGAAGAGACTGTATTTTCCTACTGGCTATTCTTTCCTCCTTTGTCAAATACCAATTGGTCATGTAATCGTGGACATACTTCTTTGTTTTCTATTCTGTTCCATTGATCCTTGTATATATTTTTATGCCAGTACCATAGTGTATTAACTAGTATAACTTTATACTAGAACTGGAAATCTGGAATTGTGATACCTCCAGCTTTGTTTTTCTTTTTCAAAATTGCTTTGGCTATCCAGGTCTTTTGTGATTCCAGGAAATTTTAGGATTGTTTCTTCAAATTCTTTGATAAATGCTATTGGTATTTTGATGAGTATTGTCTTTCATGTGTAGATGCTTTGTGCAGTTATACACATTCCAATCCAGCAGGATAAAATGGCTTTCCATGTGTTTGTGTCATCTTCAATTTCTTTCATCAGTATTTTATTCTTTTCAGAGTACAAGTGTTTAATCTACTTGGCTAAGTTTATTCCTAGATATTATATAATTTTTTGGTGCAACTGTAAGTGGGATTCTTTTCTTAACTTCTCTTTCTGAGAATTCATTTCCTGTGTATATAAATGCAATGGATTTCTGCCCAGTTATTTTGTGTTCTTTAAAACTTATAGAAATCCTTTCAGTTCTGGTGGATTTTTGGTAAGGTTTTTTATGTTTCTTTATATAATATCATGTCATCAGTACATGTTTTAAGTTTTACTTCTTAATTACCATTTTGGGTGCCTTTATTCCTTTTCCTTGTTTCATTGCTGTGGCTATGACCTTAAGACCTACATTGAATAAAAGGGTTGATAATGAACATCTTTGCCTTATTCCTGATTTAGGGGAAATACTTCCAGTTTTTCCATAAAGTAAGATATTAGCTGTGGTTTTATTTTTCTGTATTCAAGCTAGGAAGGTAGGCCTATTTTCCCATGAAATCTACTTTGCTGAGGGGTTTTAACATGAATGGATGTAGTACTTTGTAGAAAGTTTTCCTGCATCTATTGAAATGATTATATTTTTATCCTTTATCTTATTGATGTAATGTATCACATTGATGGATTTGAAGATATTGTACTACTTTTGCTTCCCACAAATAAATCCAACTTGATTGTGGTGAATGACCTTTTAAATGTTTTGGTGGATTCTGTTTGCTAATATTTTGTTAGGAAATTTTGCATCAGTGTATCAGAGATATTGGCCTGTCATTCTCTTTTGGTCATACTGTATTTTGTATCAGGGACATGCTACCATCATAAAATAAATTTGGACATTTTCCTTCCTTTTTTATTTTTGCAACTGTTGGAGAAGAAGAGGTAAAAACTCTTCCTTAAATGCTTGGTAGAATTCACCCAAGAAACCATTTGGCCCTGGACTTTTGTTATTTGAGAAGTCTCTGATTTTTGATCTAACTTCATTGCTGGTGATCAGTCTGTTCCTTTTCTATTTCATTCTGATTCAGTTTGGGGAAGTTATGTGGGTCCAGCTAGGTTTCCAACGTATTGGCACTGAAAGTTTTATAATATTGCCTTCTTATTTCATATACTTCTGCGGTGTCAGTTGTTATTTCTCCTCTTTTATTTGTGATTTTGTTCACTTGAGTCACTTACTTTTTGTTTAGTCTGGTAAAGGTTTATCAATTTTGTTGATCGTTTCAAAGAACAAGCCTTTGGTTCATTCCCAGCTTTCTAGTTCTTTTCCATTTTTCACCTGTTTTTTAATTTCCTTTTTCTTCTTTTCTCCTTCTCCTTCTCCTCCTCCTCCTCCTCCTTCTTCCTTTCCTCTTCATCTTCTTCTTAAATTTTGCTTTTACTGTATTTATTTATGTTCTAATAATTATCATTTCCTTTTTCCTGCTGCTTTTGGTTTCTTTGGCTTGTTTTTTCTTTACTTCCTTTGTGTATAGATTAAGTTTTTATTTGAGATTTGTCATGTTTCATGAGGCGGGCCTTTATTGCTAAAACTTTTACAAAAGTTTTCATGCATCCTAATGCTTTTGGACCATTATGTTTTTATTTTCATTTCATGTGTTCTCTGATTTCCTCCTTGGTTTCTTTTGTTTAGAAGCATATTGTTTAATCTCCATTATTTGAGTTCTTTCCATATTTAGTTTTGTTTTTGATTTCTACTTTCATGGAGTTGTGGTTGGAAAGTATGTGCGGTATGACTTCTATGTTTTTTGAATTGGGGAGAATTACTTGTGACCTAATATGTGATATATTCTGGAGAATATTCCATATGCTTTTGGAAAGAATGTGCATTCTCCTGTTTTAGAATGGAAAGTTCTGAATACATCTGTTAACAATATCTGGTACAAAAATCAATCAAAGCCACCTGTTCTGTTGTTAATTTTTTGTTTAATCTGTCCACAAGCATGTGAAGTTTAATATTCCCTTCTATTGTGATATTACTCACAATTATCTTCTTCATGTCCGTTATTAGTTGCTTGATAGTTTGGGTGTTTCATGTTGGGTGCATAAATATTTACACTTGGTATATCTTTTCTTAGATTGTTCCTTTTATGATTATATATTTCCTTCTTTGTCCGTTTTTGCAGTCTCTCTTTCTTAGCGTATTTTGTCCCACATAAATATTACTATCACTGTTTTGTTTTAAAAATCTGTTTTCATAATGAATGTTCCTCAATCCCTTCTCTTTCAATCTCCATGAGTCCTTAGTACTGATGAGACTATTTTAGGCAGCAAAGAGATAGGCGTTGTATTTTAGTCATTCCATCACCCTATGTCTTTTGAGTGGAAAATTTAGTCTATGTACACTCAAAGTAGTTATTGATAGATATGTATTTATGGCCATTTTGTTACTTGTTTTGTATTATTTCTTTAGTATTTTTGTTCTATAAACAGCCTTTGTTTAAATTCCAGTTAGTTAATACACAGTGTACTTTTATTTTAAGGTAGACAATATAGTGATAAGCACTTCCCCACAACACCTGGTTCTCAAAAAAACTACTCTTCTTATTCTCCATTACATATTTAACTCATTACTCTGCTCAACTTCCTTCTGGTAACTATCGTTTTGTTCTCTATAATTAAGAATCTTTTTGTTTCCCTCTTTCTTTTCCCCTTGCTTTTTAAAAAATAGTTTATTGTTAAATTGGTTTCCATATATCAGCCAGTGCTCTTCTCCACAAGTGCCCTCTTTCATGTCTATCACCTCCCTTCCCTTTTTCTTCTCCCTCTTCAGCTGTAAGTTTGTTTTCAGTATTCAAGTGGCTCTCATGATTTGCCTCCTTCCCTTTCCCTAACACTTCCCCCCTTCCCATCACCATGATCCCCTGTTAAGTTTCCTCCGTTGCACTTATGAGTGAGAACATATGGTATCTGTCCTTCTCTGCCTGACTAATTTCACTTAGCATGACACCCTCGAGTTCTATCCATGTTGCCATGAATGCCCAGGTTTCATTCTTTCTCATTACCATGTAGTATTTCATTGTATATATAAACCACATATTCTTGACCCGTTCATCAGTTGATGGGCATTTAGGTTCTTTCCATGATTTGGCTATTGTTGAAAGTGGTGTTAAGCACATTGGAGTCCATGTGCCCCTATGCATCAGCAATTCTGTATCCAGAAGTTAGGAAATTCACCTTCTTTTCGTGTGCACATGGCACATTCTATGAGATGGATCACATCCTGGGGCATAAAGCAGCCCTCAATAAATACAAAAGAATTGAGATCATACATTACCCACTTTTAGATCACAATGCTATAAAACTTGAAATTATCCACAGGAAAATTTCTGGAAAACCTCCAAAAATGTGGAGGTTAAAAATCACCCTTCTAAAGAATAATTGGGCTAATCAGGCAATTAGAGAAAAAATTAAAAAATATATGGAAACAAATGAAAATGAAAATACAACAATCTAAAATCTCTGGGATGCAGGAAAGGCAGTCCGAAGGAAAGTGTATTGCAATCCAGGCCCATTTTAACAAACTAGAAAAAGCGCAAATTCAAAATGTAACAGAGAACCTACTGGAACTAGCAGGGGAGCAGCAAGAGCACCCTAAACCCTGAAGAAGAAAGAAATAATAAAGATCAGGGCAGAAATAAACAATATAGAATCCAAAAAGGCAGTTGAGCAGATCAATGAAACCAAGGATTGGTTCTTTGAAAAAATGAAGAAAATTGATAAACCTCTAGCCAGGCTCCTTAGAAAGAAAAGAGAGAGCACCCAGATAGACAAAATCATGAATGAAAAAGGATCTATTTCATCCAATCCCTTAGAAATACAAGCAATCATCAGAGATTACCATGAAAAATTATATGCCAACAAACTGGACGACCTAGAAGAATTGGACAAATTCCTAAATGCACATGCACTACCATGCAGTTCACTTCAATTTTCATAGTGTTGTGGTCATAATATATGTGTCGTAGGATCTCAATCTTTTTGTATTGTTGAGGACAATTTATAACCTAATATGTCGTCTATTGTATATAATATACTACGTGCACTTGCAAAGAAGGTACATTCTGTTGTTTGAGGATAAATTGTAAATTTATCTGTTAAGTCCATCTGATCCAGTGTTTCATTTAAATTCACTGTTTCCTCATTGATTTACTTCTTAGATGATCTCTTCATGGAGGTAAGTGTGGTGCTAAAGTTTAAAGTTTCCACTATTACTGTAGTATTAACAATGAGTTCTTTATGCTTCTTATTATTAGCTTATATATTTGGGTGCTGCCATCTAAGATGCATACATATTTTCAATTGTTAGACCTTCTTGTTGAATATTCTCATTTATGATTATATAGTGCCTTATTGGTTTCTCATTACAGTCTTTGTTTTATGGTCTACTTATGTCTGATATAGACTTTACTGGCTTTCCTTTACCATCTATTTGCATGACAAATATTTCTCCACCCCATCACTTTCAATCTTCAGGTGCCTTAGTTCTATAGACAGCAAATGTATGGACCTGTTTTTCCTCCCACTCTGACACTTAATGTCTTTTCATTCAGAGTAATTATTGATAGATACATACTCAGTGGCATTTTATTTCCTATTTTGTCATCCTACCCAGATTCATTCTCCATTATTTTCTTGTCATTGTACTTTTGGTCTTTCCTTTCCACTTGAAGAGTACCCTTAATGTATCTTTCAGGTCTGTTTTAGGGGTTAGAAACTTCCTTAACTTTTCTTTATCTGGAACTTCTTTGTCTATCCTTCTGTTGTGAACTATAGCCTTGCTGGATAGAATATTTATGGCAGCAGATTTTTCTCATTCAGAATTTTGAGTATATCATGCCACTTCTTTCTGGCTTGCCAAAGTCTTTTGAAGTATCTGCAGCTAGCATTATGGTCCTCCCTTATAAGCTAAAGACTTCTATTCTTAAATTAAAAAAATTTTAAATGTTTTATTTATTTTTGAGAATGAGAGAGATACAGTAAGCAGGGGAGGGTTAGTGAGAGAAGGAGACAGAGATTCTGAAGACAGGCTCCAGGCTCTGAGCTAGCTGTCAGCACAGAGCCCGAGGCGGAGCTTGAAGCCATGAATGCGAGATCATGACTTGAGTCAAAGCCAAAAGCCCAACCGACCGTAGCCACCCTGGCGTCCCCTAAAGACTTCTTTTGTCTTGCTCTTTTTAGGAATTTTTTTTTCACTGTATTTTTTCCAAATTTAATTGCAATATGTCTTTACGTTGCCCTACATTTTATCTTGATTTGTTTGTTTTTTGAGGAGTTTTCTGAACTTATCAATCTAGATATCTAAATGTCTGTTTCCATCGCCAGATTAGAGTAGTTTTCATTGATTATTTCTTCAAGCAGATTTTTCATCCCTGTTTCTCTCTTTATCTTCTAGGACTCCTATAATAAGTTTGTTATTATTTTTGATGCATCACTGAGTTCCCTATGTCTATACCTGTGCTCCCTAATTCTTATTCCTCTCTTTTGTTCAGTTTCATTATTTTCCAGTGTTTTGCTTCTACATCACTTACTCATTCCTCTACTTCTTCCAGCCTTGTGATCATGGCATCAAGTCTTATTCCATTCTTAGTTAATGCATTTTTCATTTCTGACTTATACTTTTTTTTAATCTCTTTTATCTCTAGTCCAGTGAGTATCCCTTTCATCCTTGCTTTAAATTTTCCATCAGGCATGTTACTATTATCTGTTTCATTAAAATCCCTGGGTGTGGACTTACATTGTTCTTTCATTTGGAATGAATGTTTCCTTCTTGGAGTTTTGTCTATGTCTCTCTCTTCTGTACGTTAGAAATGTCTGTTATGTTTCCTGTTACCGAGTCTGATATCTTTATGAACAGAGGTCATATAGGGTCCAGAGCCTGATACTTTGGGGAGGGTCCCTGGTGTGTGCTGCATGCACTCTGCTGCTGTGTTTTAGTTGCTCTGTTCTTCAGGCCAGTCATCTGCTGAGGTGTTCCTTGCCTGGTGTGGGAAGTTTGTGGTTCCTGGCTTGAAAATGGTGAGGTTTAATCAGGTGTGGTCCAGTCTACCTGTGAAAGAGACCTGACACTTCTCCATCAGAATTGAGGCCCCACAGAATTTTGGTAGGAATTGGTGTGTGGGCAGGAGTTTGTATTGGTTCTGGGAAGGTATCCAATGAGAGGAGGCTGAGG
>PJEM01020310.1:0-13801 GCA_004023845.1 Helogale parvula
GGTCCAGTTCTGGACACTCTATTCTATTCCACTGGTCTATGTGTCTGTCTTTATGCCAATACCATAGTGTCTTGATGATGACAGCTTTGTGGTAGAGACTAATGTCTGAAATTGTGATGGCTCCTGTTTGGGTTTCTTCTTCAATATTATTTTGGCTATTTGGGGTCTTTTGTGGTTCCTCACACATTTTAGGATCTTTTTCTAGCTTTGAGAAGAATGTTGATACAATTTTGATGGGGATTGCATTGAATGTGTAAGTTGCTCTGGGTAATAATGACATTTTAACATTGTTTATTCTTCCAATCCATGAGCATGGAATGTTTTCCATTTCTTTGTGTCTTCTTCAATTTTCTTTGTAAGTTTTCTATAGTTTTCATCATACATATCCTTTATATCTTTGGGTAGGTTTATTCCTAGGTATTTTATGTTTTTCGTGCAATTATGAATGGGATCAGTCTCTTCATGTCTCTATCTGTTGCTTCATTGTTGGTGTATAGAAATGCAACTGATTCTGCACGTCGATTTTGTCCCCTGCGACTTTGCTGAATTCATGGATTAGTTCTAGAAGGGTTCTGGTGGAGTCTGTCAGGTTTACCAAGTAGAGTGTCATGTCATCTGCAAAAAGTGAAAGATTGACTTTATCCTCGCAAATTCTGATGCCTTTTCTTTCCTATTGTTGTCTGATTACAAATGCTAGGACATCCAGCACTATGTTAAACAACCGTGGTGAGAGTGGACACCCCTGTCATGTTCCTGATCTCAGGGGGAAAGCTCTTAGTTTTTCCCCATTGAGGATGTTATTAGCTGTAGGCTTTTCTTCACTGGCTTTTATGATGTTTATGTAAGATCCTTTTATGCCTACTTTCTTGAAGGTTTTTATTAAGAAAGAATGCTATATTTTGTCAAATTCTTGTCTGCATTTATCAGTTGGATTATATGGTTTTAATTTTTTCTTTTGTTTATGTGATTATCATATTGATTGATTTGCAAATATTGAATCAGTCCTGTAACCCTGGAATGAATCCCTCTTGATCATGTTTGATCATGATGAAGAATTCTTTTTATATGCTGTTGAACTCAATTTGCTAGTATCTTGTTGAGTATTTTTGCATCTGTATTCATCAAGGATATTGGCCTGCACTTTCCTGTTTTTGCTAGGTCTCTGTCTGGGTTGGGAATAAAGAGATGCTTGCTTGTAAAATGAGTCCCAACGTTTTCCTTCTATTTCTATTTTTTTCAAATAGCTTCAGATGAATGGGTATTATATGAATATTGGGTATTATCTGATATGAATGTCTGGTAGAATTCCCCATGAAAGCCACCTGACCCAGGGCTCTTATTCTTTGGGAGACTTTTGATAACTGATTCCATTTCATCACTGGTTATAAGTCAGTTCAGATTTTCTATCCCTTCCCGTTTGATTTTGGTAATGCGTCTGTGTTTCAGAATTTCTCCATTTCTAGGTTGTCCAGTTTGTTGCCCTTTTTTCATAGCATCCTGTGATAATTGCTTGTATATCCTAGGGACTGGTTGTAATAGATCTATTGTCATTTGTGATTTTGTCTATTTGGGTGTTCTCTCTTTTCTTTTTGAGAAAACTGGTTAGACGTTTATCAATTTGATTTTTCAAAAAAATCATCTCTTGGTTTCATTGATCTGCTCATTTGCTTTGTTTTTTTTGGGAGGGGGGTTCTAAATTGATTATTTCTGTCCTGATCTTTATTATTTCTCTTTTTCTGCTAGGTTTGAGGTGCTCTTGCTGGTCTCCTTCTAGTTTCTTTAGGTGCACTGTTAGATTTTTGTATTTGTACTTTTTCTGGTTCGTTGAAATAGGCCTGGATTGCAATAAACTTTCCTCTTAGGACTGCCTTTGCTGGATCCCAAAGAGTTTGTATTGTTGTAATTTCATTTTCATTTGTTTTCAACTATTTTTAAATTTCTTCTGTAGTTGCCTGATTGTCCCATTCGTTCTTTAGTAGGGTGTTCTTTAACCTCCATGTTTTTGGAGGCTTTCCAGACTTTTTCCTGTGATTGATTTCAAGTTTCATAGCATTGGGATCTGAAAGTGTGTATGGTATGATCTCAATTTGCTTCCATTTATGGAAGGCTGCTTTATGACCCAGTTTGTGCACTATATTGGAGAATGTACCAGGCGCACTTGAGAAGAAAGTGAATTCCACAGCCTCAGGATGTAGAGTTCTAAATATATCTGTCAAATCCATCTGGTCCAAAGCATTATTCAGGTCCATTGTTTCTTTAGTGATTTTCTGTCTAGTTGATCTGTCCATTGCTGTATGTGGAGTGAGTATTAAATTCTTCCTCAATTAGCACATTCTTATTAATTTCTGTTTGTGATTAAATGCTTTCTGTATTTGGGTGCTTCTGAATTTGGTGTGTAGATGTTTATAATTGTTAGGTCTTCCTGATGGATAGACCCTGTAATTATTGTATAATGCCCTTCTTCATCTCTTGTTCCTGCCTTTCCTTTAAAGTCCAGATTGTTCAATATAAGTATGGCTCCTCCGGCTTTCTTTTAACTTCCAGTCTCAAGATCAATATGTCTCCATCCCGTTACATTCAATCTTAAGGTGTCCTCATGTTTTCAATGAATTTCTTGTAGACAGTAAATAGATGGATTTTATTTTTTTATCCATTCTACTACCCTAAGTCAATTGGTTGGAGCATTTAGTCCATTTACATTCAGAGTTAGGTTTGAAATATATGGGTTTCGAGTCATTGTGTTCTCTGTAGGACTCATACTTGTAGTGGTGTCTCTGGTACCTTGTGATCCTAGCAACATTTCCCTCAGAGTTCCCCTTAGGATTTCTGGTAGGGCTGGTTTAGTGGTAATGAATTCTTTCCATTGTTGTTTATTTCGGAAAACCTTTATCACTCCTTCTATTCGGAATGGCAGGCTTGCTGGATAAAGGATTCTTGGCTGCACATTTTTCCTGTTCATCACATTGAAGATTTCCTGCCATTCCTGTGTGGCCTGACAACTTTCAGTAGATAGGTCTGCAACTACTTTGATAGGTTTCCCTTTGCCTTTTATCAGAACTCTCTTTAACCTTATATTTTGCTAGTTTCATTCTGATCTATCGTGCAGAAGACCGATTCAAATGATGTCTGAGGGGTTCTCTGTGCTTCTTGGATTTCAGGGTCTGTTTCCTCCCCCCGATTGGGGAAGTTCTTGACTATAATTTTTCCAAGTATCCCTTTAGCCCCTTTCTCTCTTTCTTCTTCAGGAATTCCTATGGTATGGATATTGTTCCCTTTGATTGTATCACTCAGTACTCAAATTCTTTTTTTGTGTTCTTGGATCAATTTATCTCTCTTTTTCTCCGTTTCCTCTTTTTCTATCATGTGTCTTTTAATTCACCTATTCTTTTCCCTGCCTCTTCAATTTGTGCAGTGGTTGCCTCCATTTTATTAGGCACCTCATTTATAGCATTTTTTCATTGATCAGAAGTATTGATAAGCTGCATAGTCTTTGTAGCAAACCTTCTGTGATGTCTTCCATGCCTTTTTCAAGCTCAGCAGTTAATTTTATGACAATTGTCCTAAATTCTTGCTCAGTTATGTTGCTCATATCTGTTTTGATCTTTTGGGTAGCCTTGACTTCTTGCTGAAATTTCTTTAGAGGAGAGGATTTTTGTTTCATCATTTTGGCTAGTTTTCTGTCTCTTGTCAGTTTCAAAAGAACTGTAATGTGCTCTCCACCTGTGAGTATTGCTATATTAAAGGATTCTCATTGACTGTCCGGATATGTCCATTCAGGAAGTGTTCGTTCGATGCGTTTTCTTGGTTTCTCTTGTTTTGTCTTTGGTTATTTTATTTCCCTACTTGTAGTGATATTTGGGACACTCGACCATGTGTACTTTGGCTTGTTTGTTGAGGTAGCGCTGGAATAGAAAACAGACAGAAAAACAAATAGGGAACAAAAGCACAGAAATGTACAAAGAAATGAAAAAAACAGGAAAACCAAAAGGGAGAGGGGAAAGAAAACAAAGGGCAGCTTAAAAGCAGAATGCCAGAGATCCCAGTTACAAATAAAGAGCAGGGTAGAGGCAGTGTTGATGGAAGAGCATATACAAAGGGAAGTGACAGGGATGAGAAGAAAGAGAAATTGAACTTTGACCTGGATAATGTTACCCTGAGAAACTATATAGTCTGATCATTTCAGAGAGACAGGAAGGTAATGACGGAGGTGTACAATATATTTCAAGAGAGTGAATTAGGGGTGCCTGAGTGGCTCAGTTGGTTTAACATTGGACTTCGGTTCAGGTCATGATCTCACGTTAGTTGGTTCAAGCCCCGTGTCGGGCTCTGTGATGACAGCTCAGAGCTTCGAGCCTGCTTCTGATTCCGTGTCTCCCTCTCTCTCCGCCCCTCCCTGCTCATGCCCTGTCTCTCCTTGTATCAAAAATAAATAAAACATTAAAAAAGTAAAAAAAAAAGAGAGAGAGAGAGAGAGAGAGAGAATGAATGAGATATGACTGTTTAAGCAAACCTATAAGCAGAATAGCCACTCCAGGGGAGGGGCAAGATAAGAATGAGATAAGGGAGATATAACTGAATTGTAAAATTGATCTAGAGTTAATCACAGCAATACATCGGTGCTGGTTTTGTGGGGAGGCCCTGGGCTGTTTCCACAGCATCCAACCAGCTCTGGTATCAAAGCAGTTATGCAAGGCAGAATGATGTGGTTTAGTGTGGGCCGGCCTCGCCTACACTGTGGGTCTCTGTGTCTGCTCCCTGAGGCTCCACCTTAGTGCTTGTGGGGAGAAAAACGGAGGCACCCCAGTCCCTTCTCCAACCAAGTTTTGTAATCACTCTTTTGGGTCTGATCTTATTCTGCCCTTGGCATAGCCAAGGCGGGCATTGCTCTCTGTCCTGCCCCCAGCCTCGTTTTCAGCTCTTATTCCATGTACAGTAATCATGGTGACTGAAAGGTAACCCCGGAATCCCAGGCGGGGCCCTTCCTAGCTGGAGATCAAGTAGGGGAGCCGTTTCTCCTGATGCCTATTGAGTCCTTTGCATACAGTCTGTACCAGAGCACACAGCCCAAAGAAGCCTCCACAGTTAGAGATAATATCTCTCTCTGAACGCCCCGTGGTTAGAGATGGGATAATAGGACCCCTCTGTTTCCTGGCCAAGGTTTTTCTCATTTCCAGGAACAGATGTGAAGACCAGTCTGGCCACTTTGTTTCCTTTTTCTCTCTGCAGACAGGGCTCCATCCCCTCCGTGCTTCTGTGTCTCCACTGTTTTTATCTTCCCCAGCTCTCAATTATGCACCTATGAGGCTGTCTTCTTAATGGACTCTGTCTCTTTTCCTCCCCTGACCCTTGTGGTTCAGTGTCTTTTGGTTTCAGCCCTTCTTTGTTTGATAGATGCAGACAGGAGTTAGGGGACTCCCTACTTCTCCCCCATCTTGCCCTCTCCCCTAGAAACCAATTTAAACAACAAAGAATATCAGAAACAAAATTACAAAGATTAAATCAAAATTATAAAACAAGAAATGAAATTGTAAAATGTCAATCCTCTTAATTTAATTTATGAATGAAATTAATGAACTAATAAAAATACTAATAGGTTTGGGGGTGGTGATATGTCTGTTTTTCAAGTTTTTTCTGTGTTATTTTTAGCACAGATCAAAATTTGTGGAAGTACATATTTAGTTATCTTTACAGATTTCTTATAATAACTCACAGCCTAGATGAATTTTTTTTTCAATTAAACGTCTCTATATGGCTGTGTCATATTGTAATTTTGTTTACGTATCAGTGGACCGGTTAATCCACTCAACATATAATACAAATATTATTTAATTCTAGCAGATGCAATGAAAAGGAAACATTCACAAGGATTATATTTACATTAGCTATGTTCAAAAACAGTATTTTTATGAAATATAATTCTGTCACAATTCAATAAGATCAGCTGTAGAATCAATTGTGACAAGGTAAATTTTGTTTTTGTTTAGAATGCAAGGGGAGAAGGGCAAAGGGAGAAGGAGAGAGAGAATCTACAGCAGGCTCCATGCTCAGTGTGAAGCTTGACACAAAGTTTGATCCCATGATGCTGGGATCATGACCTGAGCTGAAATCAAGAGTCTGATGCTCAACCAACTGAGTCTTTAAGATGTTTCCAAAATAGAAACCAGACTTTTAAAGAGAGATGACTTGCAAATGTCCTACTGTGCTTTGGGCCTTTGGGGTTTGACGGCTTTGAAAGCTGAATCAGACCCACATATGACTCCAGGTCCCTGAGGCCACAACTTAATCCTTCTATTCCTCTGGGACCCAAAAATCCAGGGGGCCCTCCAGTGCTCTAGGACCTGTGTCTCAGGCTGTGTAGCCCAGCAGAGCCAAAAAGACCACTTGGGAAAAGGTAGAATTTACATTCATATCAGTCAGTTTGGTTTGCTGTGACCATTTCCTTAGTGCATTGAGCTTTTTCTCAGTCAACAGAACTTTCAAAAGGAAACTTTCTGAAGCTTTTTCTCTCTTGGCAGATCATCTAGTTTTGATACAAAGAAGTAGATCTTTCCAATTCTTTCTCAAAGTCCTTGATTTCAGGATATTTGCATAGCAAACAGCCTTAGAAGAGAGAGATAATGTCTGCCTCCAGAGCAAAGGGTAAGCATGCTTCTTATCCCGTTAAAAGATCAGGTCACTTCAGTTGGAGTTCCTGTCCTGCAATCCTCTGTCTGTGCAGGCATCCATCTGGGCACATCTGCATCATCCTTGTGGGACTGGAGGGGCAAGGGGAATGGACACAAATATGCTGCTGCTCATGTTGTTTGCTGCTCTATGAATGAAAACATCCTTTCCTCTGGTCCAGGGATCTCACGTCTTCTCCCAGCTCCCATGAACCTGTGACAGCTGCAAGGAAGGTAAAATCTCAGACCTTTTACAGTTCTTGCCATTAAAGTTAAATTTATATACTGTGTGATTCTATTTATGTCAAGTTCAAAAGTATTAAAGCTAATATATAGTGTTAGAAGTCAGGATCGTTTCTTTGGCGAGCAGAGGCATGGCTTGGAGAAAGCATTAGGGGAGCTTCTGGTGTGCTGGCCATGTTCTGTCTCTTGTTCTGAAAGGATGCTGATTGCATAAACTGAATTCAAAGTAAAAACTCTTTGTACTTATCATTTTTACTCCCGCTCCATTTATGAATGTGTTACTTCTATAAAAGTTCAACCTGTAATTTAAGAAAATAAAAAAATAAAAATCAAAGGCAGTGACCAGGATTGCCACATCAATGAATGAAAAAAAAAAAAAAAAGAATGTGAAACTGGAGCACCTGGGTGGCTCAGTTGGTTAAGCATCCAACTCTTGATCTCACCATCAAGCCCCAAACTGAGCTCAGTGCTCAGTGTGGAGCCTGCTTATGATTCTCTCTCCCTCTCCCACTGCCCTTTCTTATCCATTCTCTCTCTCTATCTCTCTAAAAAAATAAGAACTAATTATCCATAACTCAAAGAAATAGAAAAAGCTGAAAATTATTAGCCAAAAGATAAAGAAAATGGAGGAGCGATCCAAGAAGAAAAAAATACTCTAGTTGAGATTTCAGAAGTTGGGAAGGGTCAAGGAAGGCACACATTTGGATATATGCTATTTGCAATTCAGAATTTCAAGGATAGAAAATTAATCTCTGTAACTATCTAGTCAGAAAAAGAAAAACAATCAAGTTACCTAACATGGAAAAAAATTGTATTTACAACAGATTTTGTTCCATAATGTTCAGTGTCAGAACCAAATAAAACAGTACCAGCATCATTCTGGGGGGAAAAAACCAAACAAGTTATCCAAGAATGCTAAATTTCCATCTATATATGTGGCAAGAGAAATATACTCTCAGACGTAGATGCAATAAAAAACTACACCACTCATTAACCTTACTGGAAAAAAATATTGAAAGAAATACTTTAGCTGCCAGAGAAACAAATCTAAATTGATGTCCAAAAACTAGGAAGACACGGTGCAAAAGAGAAAAAACAACTACTAAAAGAACGCTGAATGCTTTAAAAAAAAAAACATTTGTAAATGTTTATTTTCGTGACAGACAGAGCACACGTGGGGGAGGGGCAGAGAGGGAGGGAGAGGGAATCTGAAGCAGGCTGCAGCTCAGAGCTGTAGGCACAGAGCCTAATGTGCGGCTTGAACCCAAAAACCATGTTTTTAATTTATTTTTGAGAGACAGAGAGATACAGTGTGAGTGGGGGAGGGGCAGAGAGAGAGGGAGACACGGAATCTGTAACAGGCTCCAGTCTATGAGCTGGCATCACGGGTCCCGACGCGGGACTCGAACCCACGAACCCTGAGATCATGACCTGAGCTGAAGCTGGACATGTAACTGACTGAGCCACCCAGGCGCCCCTCTTTCAAAGTTTGTAATAGACTAACTATTGACAGGGACGTTGAAGATAAAACTTAAGATCTATGAGAAATGTAGGCCTATTTCAAATACTTTTTATTTTTATTTTTTTCAAATAATTTTTAATATATATCTTATTTTTTTCCACAATATTTTATTAAAATATTTTTCCACAATATTTTAATACATATCTTATTTTTTTCCACAATGTCAACTTGTTTTCCATACAACACCCAGTGCTCTTCCTCATAAGTGCCCTCCACCAAATAATTTTTAAATAATTGAAGGCTATTTACCCTAATTATGAGGCTATATAAATTATAGTTAATATAAAACTTAAGTTTTTTGACAGGTCATTTTATTGTTAGTAATATTAGTGTGGATATAAAAATAATTAACATGAAGTAGGATAGAATATTGGGCCTATGAGACTGTAGGTATTTGACACTATTACTAAAAATGCAAAACCTACAGTGAAATCTCAAGCTACACATGCTAATAAAATAAGTGGTATGAAAATCAGTGATGTTAAATATTTGTTAAGGGTAAGCAAAGTTATATACAAATAATACAGTACACTCTAAATTTAAGAGTGAAGCTATTTTGCGGGACTGATAGATGAAAAGCCACATTACAGCCACAATGAAACTAGTGAGAAATTCATTTAAATGGTGTTGGGGTGCATTTGGCATGATGACGTGAGTCATAATCTAACGAGTCAGTATTATTTGCATATTGTAACGCTACTTTATTCATCGGACTCTTTTGAAGAACCAGCTCTATAATATTAATTAATATTATATATATATATACACATTATACATTAATTAATTTTATATATATAATGTATATATATATAATATTAATTAATATTATATAAGAACCAGTGACACAGCAAGCATAATTTTAGATCACATATTCAGTGTTCTCAAGGTAGTTTTAAGAAAGAGGCAGTTTTTGGGTTAAAGGGCTGAAGGGTGATAGCTACTGGGAAAAATTTTGTTGAAAATAAATGTGTAGATTCTCAACAAGTCTATATACAGACAGTGGTTTTTCTGCATATGCATTTAATTGTCCTGCCATAATACAATAAAAACTAATGTGAAAGCTAATACTTTATGAGCAGTAGTAACACCATTTGAAGTGCATAACTTAGTCTGTGTGAAGTTAGTACATTTAATTAAATAAATGTATTTATTAATACATTACATACATTGTACATACATATAATACATTAATAAATTAATTAAACAATGCATATAATGTGTTCACATGGATGTGTACAGAGTGAAGTGTTATCCCACACCAATGTTAACCTATCTCATATTATTAAGTACTGTAGGAAAGAGATGGAAAGGAAGAAAATGTGAAGATCTCTTTCCAGTGTAGGGTGGGAACTCGAAGGGACTCCCTTTCATTACTCCAAAGCCATAGGCAGCTCTTGGTTGCATCATGAGATGAATAAATGTCAGGGGGATAAGGAACTGGCAAACTGGTGGGATTCTTCAGGATTTAATTGAATTCCTGGGTGTTAGTGAGGACCAGATGCTGTATGAAGACAATGATTTCTGTGATGCCCAGGCCTTGATCAGTGGCAGTCATATAAGTGGGCGTATTGGATGATGTAATCGCCATGGGCATAGCTTTAAATGTCACATGTTACAATAGATAGAGAGATGACGCTCAAAGGGCCTAGACACAAGAGAATAGGTTCAGAGACAGGGACCCAATGAGATTGATTAGGAAGCCGTATTATTAGAACTGGTTTCATTCTCCAAATTAGGGTTTGTAGGCAATCTAAAGTCACATAGCAAGCAGGGAGTTTTAAGGGGGAGTCACAGAACTACTGAGTGTTGATATGTAGGAGAAGCAATGCTACAGTGCCTAATCATTCTTGATATGATCTCAAGACTTGGTGGCATCAGAAAAGGCCACTTTTCTACGATGGTCAAGCTTAAACTTCTAGGAACATCGGGTTCCTTGTTTCCCCAGCATCAGTGATCTCTTGAAATCTTAAACAAGCTACAAGTAATCAAGCCGTAGGCTAGAGAGCACAGGTCAGTGCAATAGATGTATGTACTCATGACAGTATTGGAACAGTTATAGTCTGATAAAGTCTGATAAAGTCTGTATTTGGAAAGGAACATACATACATCATTAAGGCAGTGTTTATGGAACTTTTACTCTGTGCACATACACAGCTTTTACTCACATGGTGCTATGCTGGGTACCTCAGGGACATGTATGTGAGTTACTCTTCATTATACTTTGCGACTTGGAAATAGGTGTCCTTTATTTCCCCCAGAATATAGATGCTATGCTCTGCCTCTCTGTTTCTTTTTCTTCATAACATTGGTTGTATAAAAGAGGAGCCAAATATAGTTTGGAAGAAGGTAAAAAGGCATGACCTGGAACCTCAGAAGAAGTTCTCATTGTTGACTAAGAACCAAATCGGCATGTGATAAGCAGGAGAAATGCAAATTTAATAGTATGTGTATGGAGACTCCACAAACACAAGAAATTGCAAAGGGAAAGTAAGGTATGTATGTCTTTGAAGAGAAGGAAGTCGGGGGGAAGAATGGGAGGAAGGAAGGAATGAAGGAAGAGGAGGGGCAAGGAATCAGAAGTCTGGGGCCTTCAAGGTAAAGAATGGAATTCACAGGAAGATGAAAAGTAAATATTTGATAAGCACATATTTTCTGGGCCACTCTGAAACAATAGGACATAGAAGACATTGTTCTCGAGGTCCTTCCTGGATTCTTCCCTGTTAACCAGACCTAGCTTGTATCATAATGTAGTAACGTATGGTAGTGCTCTCTTGCTGGGGCAGCTTTTCTATGTACATAATTGTTTAGAAAGGGAGGTGAAAAGTAAACATTTTTCCTGAATCTGCTTAATTTTGATTATTATTAACTCTAAATAATCTCTCTGCAAATGTGGTCCATCAGAAAAGAGCCTGGGTGTGGGTCATACAAACTGGAGGAAATTTTGTTGCATAAAGTAAGAATCACACAGGAAAAAAATCCTCTATGAAATCACATGGAATCTAAAACACGCACTGGGTGTTGTATGGAAAACAAGTTGACAATAAAATATTATGGAAAAAAAATAAAGCAAGTCAAAATCGGGGCACCTGGGTGTCTCCTTTGGCTAAGTGCCAACTTTGGTCAGGTCATGACCTTGTGGTTCATGAATTCGAGCCCCGTATTGGGCTCCCACAGCCAATGAAGCCTGCTTGGGACTCCTGCTCTGTCCTCTCTGCTCCTCTCCCACCCATGCTTTCTCTCTTTTGAAAAATATGTAAACTTTGAAAGAAACATTAAAGTAAGTGACAGTCATCGAAGTGTGGATTAGAATATTGCCAGCAACGGAGGGTGAAGAAAATGTTGAGATGATCATGGCATCTGGCGGTGTCAGCAGGGGCACCTCTCAGGCCCGTCACTCATAGTCAATGGCAGATCCACCAGGAAGGGAAAGTCTTCACGTTCCACAAACTCGACCGTGGAGGCAGGTTATACTCTCCTATTCCCGACAGAGGAAAAGACATTTCCATGTCTTTCCCAGTCAGGAGCTCAACCACTAAAAACCCACATTCCTTCAAACTACCATTTTATTACAAACAACTTTAGCTTATAAGCAACTTCTCAGCTCATCCCTTGTCCCCAGAAAAGCAAGCCCTCTTCTTTATTCCCTGGACTCAGCTACGGTTTTGCCTAACCGATTTGGCACTAATTCCAAATCCTGTTTTTCCAGAATGAACCCATCTTTTGGCGGTAAAATAAACGGCAGTGCTTATTTAGAAGTTTAAATGTAACAAGGTTCACTTATGTAGGATGAATAAATATGGGATTGCTACTGTACAGCACAGTGACTGTTTTCTACACTTGAAATTTGCTGGAAGAAAGCATCTCAAGCATGATCCCCACACACACACTAGTCTTAACTGTGTTGGGTGAGGCATTTGTTCATGAGTTTGATGTAGGTAATGATTTTGTAGGCAGATAAGCTTAGGGGTCTTTGGAATAGGGAAGAGAAGACTAGATTTCTAAACATAAGAGAAGTCACATTAGTCATTTCTAGATAATGCCTGCTACTTATCCTAGCACCTGTTTTGAGAACTTCCTGGGATATATGAAAATTGCAGAATAATAGAGATATGTAGCTAATGATTCTTTTTTAATGTATTTATTTTTGACAGAGGGAATATGAGTGGGGATGGAAGAAAAGGAGGGCAGAGCATTCAAAGTGGGGTCTGCATTGACAGCAGAGAGCCCCCTGTGGGCACAAACTCACACACCTTGAGATCATGATCTGAGCCGAAGTCAAACGTTTAAAGGACTGAGTAACCCAGGTGCCTATTAATCAGTAGTTAGCAGGCAGCAAAAGAATGCAGAAACAGGAGTGCCTGGGTGGCTCAGTCCATTGAGCGTCCGGCTTGGGCTCAGGTCATGATCTCATGATTCGTGGGTTCGAGCCCCACATGGGGCTCTGTGCTGACAACTAGTTCAGAGCCTGGAGCCTGCTTCAGATTCTGTGTCTTCCTCTCTCTCTCTCTGTCCCTCCCCTGCTCATGCTGCCTATCTCTGTCTCTCAAATATGAATTAAAGACATAAAAAAATGTAGAAACAAACAGCCAGTATCAGGCATGTTGATTCTTTTGAAGGAACACCTACTTAAGAAACAGCCGATGTAGTAGGAACACTCTGCCCCCCAACTGTCCCCCAAAAGCAGGAAATCAATCTTCCATGTAATAGACCCCTATCCTGCACAGAGAGTTAAAGAGAATGTCTTCCCACCACGGACAGGGAATTTAGAGCTGAGCAGTCTTCAAGAACAAACCTTGTTACTGTTCACTAGTTTGCTACCAACCACTAAACAAATTCCATCTAGAATTTCATATAATTGAAGTCCCAACAGAAGTTCCTTTCTGCTGTGAAATACTCACAGATGTAATGTCTTTTTCTCTACAAAGCAGAAAAACTATCTGCATCGGTCCTTTCTAGAGGACTCAATTTCATAATTTGGTTTTGGGGTGCATGTATTATTCTGGGATTTTTTCTCCTGTGTCTGTCTCTGTCAATTTGATTCTTATGCCAGCTAAAATAATCTGGAAAATAAAGGAATATTAATTGGCCCCAATGATTTTCCCATAGTATCCTAAATAATCTATGTACAGTGTTGAACGCCTGTACATGCCTATGTTAAAATAAGCAATCTATTTACATACATAATGATTCTATTTGATCTGGATTAGGCATCTTCCAAATTTGAGGTTCCTATTGTAACACCTTATTGCAGTGATGAGGGCGATAGTCACTGTGTTAGATACTGTGATACAATGTTGGTAAAAATGGTCATTTTTAATGATATTCCTGGATGTCCCCTTGGGCTTCTCATGGAAGAAGTGAGTGCCAACACTAA
>PJEM01020311.1:0-13799 GCA_004023845.1 Helogale parvula
TCCACCGAGCTGCTGATCCGCAAGCTGCCGTTCCAGCGGCTGGTGCGCGAGATCGCGCAGGACTTCAAGACCGACCTGCGCTTCCAGAGCTCGGCCGTCATGGCGCTGCAGGAGGCGTGCGAGGCCTACCTGGTGGGGCTCTTCGAGGACACCAACCTGTGCGCCATCCACGCCAAGCGCGTCACCATCATGCCCAAGGGCATCCAGTTGGTGGCGAGCCGGTGTAAGTTCTCCTTAAGGAAGGATCGTCGACCTTAAAAATTTTAAGAAATCTATTATTTACTTTTGATACAGAGAGACACAGAGCATGAGAGGGGGAGGTTTAGAGAGAGAAGGAGACACAGAACCGGAAGCAGGCTCCAGGCTCTGAGCTAGCTGTCAGCACAGAGCCCGACGCGGGGCTTGAACCCACGAACGTGAGATCTGACCTGAGCCAAAGTCGGAGGCTCAACTGACTGAGCCACCCAGGCACCCGGGATCCCCGGCCTCAAACCCAAAGCCTCTTTTCAGAACAAATGACGTTGTCTAGGAGATATTGTTTTTTTCTTGTCTTTGTAAATTGTGAAAGATCCTGGAGAAACCACGTGTTACAAGTCCATTCATAAGGTTACTTGTCTGGCTCCTAAAGAGCCGTTAAAATATTCTCAACTAGCCCAGGTTCTTATTTCCTGGTGGACATCTTCTTGGGCTTGGCCACATTGGACTTTGGGGCTTTGGCCTTGGCAGGACGTTTCGCCACCTTCTTGGGTTTGGCCGCCTTCACCTTTCTGGGGCTCTGTAACACGTTCTTGGCTGCAGCCGCCAAGGGCTTCTTCGCCTTCTTCGGGGTCTTCTTGACACCCTTCTTGGGGGTGCTGGCCCCTTCAGCCTTCTTGGGTTTCTTGGCCGCGCCCGCCTTCTTGGTCTTGGGCTTGGCCTCGCCGGAAGCCGCCTTCTTGTTGAGCTTGAACGAGCCCGAGGCGCCGGTGCTTTTGGTCTGCACCAGGGTGCCCTTGCTCACCAGGCTCTTGAGGCCCAGCTTGATGTGGCTGTTGTTCTTCTCCACGTCGTAGCCGGCGGCCGCCAGCGCCTTCTTGAGCGCGGCCAGGGACACGCCGCTGCGCTCCTTGGAGGCGGCGACCGCCTTGGTGATGAGCTCGGACACGGGCGGCCCGGACGCCTTGCGCTTGGCGGCACCTGCGGACTTGCGGGCCTTCTTCTTCACGGGCGCCTTCTTGGCAGGGGCCGGAGCGGCGGGCGCGGCGGGCGCAGTGGACATTCTGGGTTCGGATGCCTAAAGGTACAGAAAACAACAATAATAATAAAGTCTCAGAGTGGAGCTGCCCAGCCCTAGCGTGTGTATGTATATACAACAATGACGCTGCGCGCTGATTGGTTCCCAGCTCAGTCTTGCAACTTGACAGCAACCTAGTCCCAGCTCTGTCCCAGACTTGTGGTTGTTACCATTGAGTAAAGCGAAAAAATTAAACTTTCCCGTGGAGGGATCACACCGATCGTATACTCTAGCGACGCGGGACACCTTGTGCTTTCAGATCTGTGCATTTCTTCTTCCAGTTTTTACCACATTAGTCTCAGCTTTAAAAAAAATCTCCGAGAGAGTCCCAGGTCAGGGAGACAACTTCATGATTTTATTTAAAATATCAATTCTTCCCTCTGTGCTGTCAAGAGCTTGCTCTCTAGGGACACTCTATACATTCCTGACTTCTTGTATGTTCAACAACTGCTTAGTTGTCTTTCATATTTACCTGGAAAATCTGGTTGACATGAAGAGAAGTAACACAGGCTTTTTCCCTATTTCTCTACAAGAATGGTAGGACAGGATGCTCTGAAAAGAACAGTCATTATTTTGTCCAAAAAAGCTTTCCTCATTGCTTCTTGTGACTATTAGAAGGGTTAGTTTGGAAGTTTTAGGCATTCCAGATTAGTCGAGCAATGTGAGGAATGCAGCAGTGTATGATCCTGACTTGGTTGTCCTGCCTGTGATTCCCATAGATGAGAACAGAGCATGTCTGGACAGAGAGAAGAGAGGCTGGATGCCGGAGTCCAGCTCCAGCAGGGCCAGGCGGCCCTGAAGGATGGAAGGTGTTGGTGAATAGGAGTGAGAGAGCCTCGAGTTTCTTTCTGACCACCAGGCAGGCATCTCTCTCTGTCGGTTATTGTGTCTTAATTATAGGTTAAGTGGTCTGCAGGTGGAATTTTTACAACGAATAAATCTCTGTGATAGGACGCTCTGAAAAGTGTATAGATACAGGTTTTATAGAGGCGTTCCGGCAAAACTAATTAGAGTGAGCAGTAAATTCTACAACTAAGAGGAAAACAGGATGTTCTGAGTGAAAAACAGATAACATATACACTTGTTTGAACTGGTAGTAAATCTCACGACTAAGAAGACAACAGGATGTTCTCAGTGAAAAGTGGGTAACAGACACATTTGTTTATATGAATGATGCTAAGATTAAGTCCTAGGTAAGTGATATATAGACAGGTAGGGAGTCATCTCGTCTGGCTTGCAAGGGGAAGAATGTATCTGGACTGGTCAGTAGATTGCTTGTATAAACTCTTTCATTTGATGCCAAGGATGCAAATACTATAGGGGCCCTATGTGTGTCAGCCTCTATATATGGGTTTAAGTTTTAGTTACTCTTTCCCGTCCTCATCATCCATCCTCATTCCGGATGTCAGTGAAAGGGAAGGTATTTGTGGCTCCCATTAACAAAGGTATATGTAGCAACTCGTGTCCAGTCCTTGTCTCTTATCTCTAAGTGAGGCTCTTCTTCTCTGGGCCAGAGTTAATCGTAACTCTTGTGTTCTTAGGCCCCCCCCGCCCCCCGTATAGTTTATGTCTAGGGTCTGCAAGGCTCATTAGCAGAACCTTTTGGCAAACATCTGCAGTGCTTTGTCTAAAATCCCTTATGCAGGGGCAGGAATGTGCTTCCTCTCATGAGGTGTCTGTACGGGGAATATCTGTCTGATGTGAACCATGGTGAGGCCTACTTAATGACGACAGGCTTATTTTCAACATGAGCAGTAGTAGCCGAAGGAGATGCCAGTTTTGCTTCATGGCTGGCGCTGTGCAAATGTCTGCTATTTCCTCGCTGTGACTGTGACATCCAGCGAGGCTAATGCAGCTCCGGGCATCTCTCCGTTTTCTATTGTTTTAAATGTAGGGTATTTAATTCAACGGAAACTTCATGGATCCCATTGCTTACTACTCGGTAGAAGACTGGAAGGAGACAAAGGATAATTTACATGGCTCCAAGGACCAGACGATATTTATAAGAAAAGAGAGGAAGTTTTGATTACTGACAAAATTATTTAGTCCATCTAGAAAGGACATTGCTACCTGGGAAGGAGAAACAAAACTAGGAGATTGATTGAGGTCCAGAATCTGTTGATGAAGAATTATAAATCTAGACTAAAATTGGAATGATTCCATATACAGAGTAAATGATTTTGCACATTTTCCCAGGCACTAGAGGACTGATTATGTTTTAGGGGGGTTTCACATATCCAACTATATTCTCTATGGCCCCGGAGAGCCAGCCGTATTTTTAAAGAATTTAGTTCATTTCCAATACATAGAATAGCTTCTTTGAGTGCATTTACCTTTGCATCTAGTTTCTTATCTATGATTTCTTGAACAGCCAAGGCATGAGAAACATTTTTGATTAGTTGATTTACATGTTGAGCTCTTGGGCTAGGGCAACGGTAGACGCAGTCACGGACCCTAGAGTGGCAGTCAGTGCAGCGATACCCAAAATCAGTCCTGCAACAGAACGCTTGTATCGAGATAAGGAATTATTAATCTCCTGCATTACTTGTAATCCGTAATCATCATGCCAGGGAAGGGTCAGCTTAGCCGGAAGCATGACATAAGGAGGCTCTTTGACAATCATCATAAATCTGACCTTGGTATCTGGTGAAATACAATTCGTTAATATACAAGTAGAGCAGGTAATAGAATAACTTTTGTCCGTGTTTTGAACAATGTTCAAAATTCCCCATGTAGCATTTGTTACGATGATGGCATAGGATGTCTGTACACAAGCTTGGGTCACATAAGTGGTGGGGCTAGAGGGTCGGTTTAGGATTATAAAATGGGCGGAGGCAGTTAGTTGCCAGAGATTGGTTTGTGTATAAGTGATACCATTAATCTGAGTTGTCAGTATCGGGGGCAGCCAGCCATTGACATGCCATCGATTAACAGCCAGGGGTTTGGGTATAAACTGATCAGTCCAATTAAAATGAATATAGGCTTTGTCTAAGTATTCTCGATAATCCAGATGAGGACTAGGGTTAGACCAATCATATTTCTGGAGTAGATCGAGACAAGGTATAAGGGATAGGTGTGGGATATAAACATGACCACCATCGAGGGAATCCTGTAGTTGAGTCAATAAGGTCTGAGGCCTTCTCAGTAAGCTTATTTTCTGGAGGCAAACTCTACCACAATGGAAATTTGTTAGGTGGGTTTTTTCTGCTACTAACCATCAGATCTTGGGCTCCTGGGGCCAGTAAGTATAGAGACCAAAGATTCTGTTTACCACAGAACTCTGTTAGGGAGTCCGTGAGCAATCCTTTAAAGGAGGTGGGCAGGAGCACCTGGGTGGCTCAGTTGGTTAAGCGTCCGGCTTTGGCTCAGGTCATGTCTCATGGTTCGTGGGTTCGAGCCCTGCATCGGGCTCTGTGCAGACAGCTAGCTCAGAGCCTGGAGTCTGCTTTTGATTCTGTCTCCCTCTCTCTCTGACCCTCCCCTGCTCGTGCTGTCTCTCTCTGTCTCTCAAAAATAAAGAAAAAACATTAAAAAAAAAAAAAGGAGGCGGGCCAACACCCCTGTAATGTACGTCCACACAGGGAAAGACAAATGGGAGGTGAACTTGCTTTACCGACATGAGTGAAGTTATGATTGGTTTGGGAGTAAATAAAAGAGCTGCCTCCTAGTAAATCTGTGTCATTTGTAAATACAGGTTCGGGCTCATTTCCCAAGCGGCAGGTTGTAGTACAGGCGGGTTAGGAACATAAGCCCAACACTGTCGATCTATGGTGGGAGCAGAGGTACCTGGCAGGACAAAACGGCGAGGATGGCCGCGAACATTGTTGCCGGAGTGCGCGGAGTTCCTTGGCTTTGGAGGAGTCGCTGGGCCTCCTCCCTCAGCCTCTTGAGCTGTCCCCAGGTAGGGGGATGTGGGGCCAGTCTCCCATGTTGTTGACGTCGTTGTGGGTGATTCATTTGAAGAGAGAGAATTCATGGGCCGGATCGACAGCTCCTCTTGGCTGGGTTCCGGAGGGGGCGCTGCTGATGACCAGCGGACTGTCATCCTCGGAGGACTGTCTGCTGGCTGGTAGGGGGGCGGAGGAGGATGCGACGGCGTTGCAGGAGGGTTCGACATAGGCTCGGATCGGAGGATCCGGAATCCACAGAGGAGAGTCCGCGTCCTGTGGAAAAACACAAGCATCTCCTCACCCCCAGATTAACACCCTGGGCCTGGTCCCTTCCACTTCCCCCTGAGGAAATCTTTCCATTTTATCATCGCTTTTAGGGTTTCGAAACCAGGATTCCAATGTGTACACATGTTTGTGGTATTTGTGGAGTTCACATTAAGATTGTTTGTCATGAAAAGGGCGCGAGATAGAATATGGTGGGGGAGCTACACTTAAGTTCCCCTTTCTGACTTTTTAAATTTATGTTTTTAATGTTTGATGGGCTCTCGTCACAATACCTTGTCCTTGAGGATTCTAAGGAATCCTTGAAGTGTGAGTGATGTGAAATGTCTCAGTAAACCTTTTAAAGGGGGTTGAAGTATAAGCTGGAGCATTATCAGTCTTAACCACCTGAGGGATTCCCGGATGTGAGAACCACACAGAGAGGCGCTGTCTGACATCCCTGAACGCCTCCCCTGTTCGCGCGGGAGCATCAGAACGTGTGAGAGGTTATCCACGCATACATGTCGGTGGCACACTTTACCAAAAGAGGGAACATGAGTGACATCCATCTGCCATAGGTCATTAGGCCTGAGACCCCGTGGATTAACCCCAAAGGGCAGGACAGAAAGACGGGTAGGACATTGTCGGCAGGATCGGACTACTACTCGGGCTGTTTCTCTGGGAATTTTAAACTGAGACCTGAGCGCAGAGGTGCTTTGGGGATGTACATTTTGGGACAGGCGGGCCTCTTCCACAGCTAGTAAACCGGTACAACTACAGTTTCAGTGAGTGAGCCAGCCTGATGATTTCCTTGAGCAAAGCGTCTGGTAAATTACTATGAGCTCTGATGTGCCCCATGAAGAAAGGCCGGGTGTGTAAGTGTTTGAAGGTTATTTAACAAGGGAAGGACTGTGGACCGGAATTTGGGAAGAGAGGCGGTTTCAGTGTGAGGAAACAACCTTACCCTATAACATGAGTCCGTATACAGATGCAAAGGAACCTGGGTTAGATGAGTAAAAGCAGAAATGACTGCCATTAATGGAGTTAAGTGAGCAGAAGTTTCCTTGGTGACCATTAATAATAGTAACAGCCTTCCCATTAGGAGAACCGTCTGTAAAAACCATAGCGGCTGGCGGGGGTAAGGGCTCATTCCTAGTAATGTTTGGAAAAAGAAAGGGATGAATTTTAAGGAAATGAAGAATCGGGTTATTAGGGAGGTGAAACCTGATTTCTCCCGTAAATCCTTCCACGGCCATTTGCCAATCCTCGATATTTTGTAACAAATAATCTAAGTGGTTTCTAGTGGAAGGAACAACAATAAAGGCCACACCTTGGCCAAATAATTCTTTGCTTCGTTTCCATCCCTTGGTCATGAGGGTGGCCACCAGGGCAGGGTAGGGCATGACAACCTTTCTTGGAGCAGCCAGAAGATGAATCCATTTCAAAGGCCCATCCTGCCGAAGACACCCAGTTGGGGTGTGTTTGGTGGGCGAAGGAATTCAAGACCAAGGGTTTTGATAGTCCACCCTGGATAAAGTGTGATGATTGATGGCCTCTTCGCCCTGACACAAGGCCTGTTCAGCTTCCTCTGTGAGACTCTGTGGAGATTTGGGATCGGGATCTCCTTGAAGGATGTCAAAAAGAGGCCTTAGATCTGAAGTCGGAACTTTTAGATAGGGCTGAATCCAATTCACGTCCCCTAAACGTTTTCAAAAATCATTAAGGGAGACTAAACGGGCTTTTCTTAGTTATGAAGGTTGAGGGGTCACTGCTGGAGTGTTAAGTATCCTGCCCAAGGAAGTCAAGGGCTGTTCCTCTTGAATCTTCTCTGGGGCTACTGTTACACCAAATTGCAGCAGGGAACCTACAGTTCCCATTAGGATTTCTGGCAGCACTGGTCAGTCGGGGTCAGCCAAAAGTATGTCATCCATAGAATGAATGAGGTAGAGGCCATTGTAAGCCTGTCTGACCGGTTCAAGGGCCAGATTTACAAAATTTGGACAAAGTGTCAGGCTATTTTTTCATTCCCTGTCGCGAGGCCTCCCATCGATACCTTGGATAAGGCTGCTTAAAGTTTTCAGAAGGCAGACTAAAGGCAAACCTCTGGCAGTCCCCAAGATAGAGGGGAATGTTGAAGAAGCAATCTTGTGAATCTATCACAGTTACTTGAGAACCTTTCGGCACCTACGCAGGATGGGAGGCAGGGTTGGAAGGAGCCCATGCCCTCCAGAGTAGCATTTATTGCCCTTAAGTCTTGTAATAATCTCCATTTACCTGCTTTTATTTAATGACACAAATGGGTGTGGTCCAAGGACTACTGGAAGGCTCCATACACCCTTCCTTAAAGCTGTTGTTCTAGGAGCTGGCTTGCTGCTGCTAGTTTTCCCGTGGGCAAGGGCCATTGTTCCATCCACACTGGAATATCTGATTTCCAGGTCATGCGCTCTGCTGCTAAGGGAACAATGCGCCCCCCCCCCCCCCGCCCCCTATAAATTTGGATAAGCTGTTCCTTCTTTATTTAATTTAGGTTTGACATATATGGGGGCCATAACACCTTGTAAATTTTTACCCAATCCTTTCTCGAGGTGCAACCTCATTTGTAACATTTGGCTAGTGACTCGTTCATCTGGACTGCACAACAAGACTCTCATTTGGGACAAAATGTCTCACCCCACAGAGAAAAAGGAATGGAAGGAATGATATAAGGACAAAAGGTCCCTTAGTTGTGTCCCTCATCTGTCCATTGTAGAATTTGAGAGCTTTTTCCCACAGTAGAGGCTTGTCCTACACCCACATGAGTACCAGGAGCATTGGGGGTAGGCCAGGCTGATGGCCATCTTCTCCTGCGATGTAGGAGACATCTGCTCCGGGGTCGAGAGTCCCTGTGTAGGGACTCCTTGGATCTGTAATATTGTTGTGGGCCTGGAAGTTTTAGTTTCTTGCATCCAAAAGGCCATATTGCTAGAACCAAAGCCTGCCTCTCTGCTGGGGCCTCAGCAGCATCCTTTCCTATGAGGTGATAGGACAAAGGAAGCAACTGGGCAATCCTTTGGTTTTTAAAAATCTGTTTGGTAGAAGACGGAGGAGAGATCAGAACTTTGATTCTTCCCTGATGATCAGAATCAATTACCCCAGGGGCAACAGTAAGTCCTTGAGGGAGCTAGAGCTTGGTCCCGGAACCGGCCCAACCAGCCAGGAGGGCAAAGGCGCGGTCACTCCAGTGGGGATAGTGACCTGGGCTGAATCGGGTGTTAATATTGTGCTGGTGGCGGGACAGAGGTCAGTCTTGAGGACCGGGCGTTGCTCCGCAGAGCTCTGAGGCTGATTGAAAGTGGTGAGTGGGGCCTGAGGCTGGCCCCTTATTCCGCTTCCCTGGTGCCAAGTCTTTTGTAGATTAGTTTTCAGCAATTGTCTATTCTTATGATACTTGGATTTACAGTCCCTAGCCCAACGGGAGCCCTTTCGGCACCGAGGACATAGAGTTTTAGGCATGTTGTTGTGATTGGTTGCAGATGTACTAGCCATGGTTGGTGAGGAACTCGCCGCCACTTCTGTAGGGCGGTCTCTGCTAAAATGTCCCAAGTGCCCGCTAGAATAACAGTTAGATCTTAGTGAAGGCTTCTCATTCCTTACTCTCCCAGGCCGTCCTACATTTCTCACATACTGAAGGTAAGTTTCTCCTTTCAGCGCTGCCGCAATGACCACACCCCGAATGAAGGCGGGGTTCGTGTCTGCACACTGTTGAACATAGTCAGTTACGGTTCCCATCTTTTTTATGGGTCGCAGCAATGACTGGCAAGTGGAGGACGCATTCTCAAAAGCCAGTTGTTTAATAAGAATAAGAATAATAAGAACATCATCATTACCCATCACCCTCTGACAACCTGGATAAGTCTAGACACAAAACCTTCCTCGCTCTCACCGGAGCATTGTCTGACCTCATCCAGTGTGGCCGCCCTGCTGTGGCGACGGGCAGGGTTCGCCATGCATTGGGAGCACATTCTGTTGCTTGTTGTAAGGTTTCCTTATCAAGATACATTTGAGCCTGAGCTGCATCGAAGTCACCCTCACCTAATTAATAGTTTGTCCGTAGTTAATGTTCCTCTTACTTGAGTTTCCATTGATTGCTGTTCTTTTCCTGGCCAGATCATCACATTCTGCTTTTCATAGCAAATACCGGCCTCCTGACAGGCATGCTTTTGTAACCTGAGTCCAATCATAAGGTTTCATCCAATGGGATGCTAAGGTCTCTCATCATGTAAGCGTATAGGGTGCAATCGGCCCATACTCTGTACACGCTGTTTTTAATTCCTTAATGATTTTATACGGGAGAGGTTCTGGGAAAAATCCTCATCAAACTCTCCTTTGAATACCGCAGGGAAGCACTGAACAAATTCCGTGTCTCTTTCCTTTTCTGCTTCCCTAATAATGCTGGTCCCTATTGGAAATGGCAAGGTGGGGAGGCAGCCCGTTAAAGGGAAAGACCCTGAGGCCTGAGGGAAAGTCCAGATGTTTGAACGGGGAAATACCAAATTGTTAGAGGTCAGAAGCTTTCATTGTGGATGAGTCAGGGACAGTCCTGGAGTCCAATTTAGTCTCATTTGGGGGGCGGGGGGCAGGGGGGCTATGGGCTTAAAAGTAGCTCCAGAGCTGTCCCCTGTGGAATTGAAAGCTTCTTTTGTAAGAGTCCACAAGGAAATGGCCTCAATGGGCACCTTTTGGGGCCCCAGAGAGGCATAACGTTGCCTGGTCTCATCTCCTGCTTATCCCAAGTCTCTATATTAACAGTTCTTTCCTTTGGGAACCATGAACATTGCTCTTGTACAAAATGTGAAAAAACACACAACCTGCCATGGTGATACCTTGACCCCCTTCTCTGACAGCATCTGCTGTATTATATCCACACAGAGTCCTTTTCTTTAGACTCAATAACAGCAGCCCCTTTCCCAGTGTGAGCTGCTGGGAGCTGCACCGGCCTTGCTAAATGACAAGGTCACATTAAGGAAATGGCAGACATGCACGGCTCCTGTCATGAGAGGTGGAACTGGCATCTCCTTCTGCTACTACTGCTCATAAGAAATTAAGCCTGTTGCTCTTGATTAGGCCTCACAATAGTCCATATCAGACCCAGATTCCCCACACACAGATACCTCATGGGAAGAAGCAGATTTTCACCTCTATAAAGAGGAACTTAAACACAGCACTGCAGATGTCTGTCCAAAGGCTCTTCTAATGAGCCCCACAAACTTACGAAACAGATAATAGAGGGAGTTAAAGAACACAAGAGTTACTGTTAACTCTGGCCCGGAGAAAAAGAGCCTAACTTAGAGATAAGAAACAGACAAGGGCCAGACATCAGTTACTGCACATGCCTTTGCTCACTGGTGCCACAAGTACCTTCCCTTACACTGACATCCATTATGAGGATGGGTGGGAGTGGTTACAACTTAAACTCACACAGGAAGGCTGGCGCCCCTAGGACCCCTATGGCGCTTACACCTTCAACATCAAAGAACAAGGTTGACAAAAGGTTTATTTACTAACCAGCGAGAATACATTGTTCCTCTTGTGAGCCAGACAGAACGCCTCCCAGCCTTGTTTATGCCTGAATCTTAGCGTTATTGTTATAAACAAATGTGTTTGCCGTCTGCTTCTCACTGAGAACATCCTGCTATCTTCTTAGTTGTAAGATTTACTACTGGTTCAAACAAATTTGTATGTTATCTGCTTTCCACTGGGAATATCCTGTTACCCCATGATGTGTAAGTTACCTCACTGTAATTAGACTAGTTCTGCAAAAATGCCTCTATAAAACCTGTTTCTGCACCCTTTTCAAAGCATCTTAATACTGAGATTTATTTGTAGTAAAAATTCCACTTTTTGATGTCATGTTTACACCTAAATCTATAAATAAAGCCCAAAATCCAACAGGGCAGAGATGCTGCCTGGTGACCAAGAAAGGAACCCGGGGCTCTCTCATCTCTCTTTTTCGCCAACACCGTCTCTCCTTCAGGGGACCCCGGACCTGCTGGAGCTGGACTCCGGCAGGAAATCACAACGTTAATCATTTTTACTTTGTGTATTTCCGTGTTATGTATCTTAATCCTCTTACAGAGGTCTTGATTCTTATGGCCGGATTTGCGACTCGCTTGAACAGTATTCATAGACTGCGAGGAGGAGGCGGACTTACAGAGGCCGAGCTGTAAGAAGGCTGTGCTGCTGGTCAGTCCACACAAGCCACGAGTGCTAGACTTCCAACCACGATCTGGGAAAGAAAAGAGATGCATTACTAGCAGAGGGAAAGCTGTCTCTTGGCCACTTAAATGTGGCGAGTCTCCAAGGTGCCGCCGCAGTCACCTTCATGGGTTCATAAGTGACCTCTCTGTGGGTTACTTGGAAGTTTCTCCCTCGTGTCTGTCCTCTTGCCTAAATGTCGATCTTGTGTTTCTGGGTGCTTGCTGGGCATTTGCCTTTCCACCTCCATATCTCAGACACACTCTCCCTATGCCCTCTACATAACCTGTCTCGCCTACATAGTTTCCAAGCAAAAGATAACCTTCAACCGGACATCTCTGGAAATTCTATTGATAAAATCCCCATTCTTTATTAAGAGACTCATACTTGGCCTGTTTGGGGACTTCTGGTCCATTGAAGGTCCAGGCAACTTGGAAGCAAGTAGTCGGCTCCACTGTTTACCAGTGGGCTCACAGTCGGCCAACTAGGTCTCTCCTAAGTTTTGATCCTTACGTCCATATATACAGAGGACGCAGGTTTCAGCCACCATATTCCTACCAGATACAGTAAAGAAATATGAAACTTGTTGGGTTTTGGTCCTCTTCACATGTTGGAGAAGTAATAGTGGCAACAAAATGACTCTTCAGTAGCAATATAGAGGGAGAAAAAAGTAATACTGAGTAAGCGTTAACGGATTTACTTTCATGTAACAGCACAGTAGTGGCTATAATTAGAAGAAGAAAAATCATATGTCTCACAGAGCAAAGCAAAGTGAAACTATTACTTCTCTTATCTCTGGATAGTCAGGGGTGACAGCGTCCTGGATGTCTTGTAAGAGACGACAAAGCTAATTCCAGAGGGACATTTCAACATCTAGAGATGATCTGGATTATAATATGTTATGTACAGACTATATCTTCTCAGCCCAGGAAATACATGTCCATTGAAAAAACAGGCGTGGGGCTCGAACCAACTAGTGGAAAGATCATGACCTGAGCCAAAGTCGGATGCTTAACCAAATGAGCCAGCCAGACACCCTGAAACCCAGAATCTTTCAAGGCTCTGAAGATCAAACAGAAGGGTTCTTGATCATTTTGTCTCACGGACTTCTTTGTATATTTCATGAAACTTAGGGGCTTCTGCGTGATGGATGCTTAAGATAACGTACAGAGGGTTTATAAGGGAAAATGATTGTATTAAAATACCAATATCCAGTTTATCAAAACCCAAAATTGTTGAAGTGTTAACATAAACGTCTCTTTATTAATACATTACTGAACCAAGGTTGCCCTTGTGGCCCACAGTTGCCAGTTTAGAAGGGGCCACACGGGTAAAAGATCCTGGATGCATCGGCAGGCGTGCCTGCGGGGGGAGAAGAGGTCGCAGGCCCTCCCGTCGCCCCGCTTGCTGCCTGCTCGGTCAGCGGAGAGGACGCAGGGCCCGGCGGAGGACAGCACGGATAAGGGTGGGAGGTTGGTTCTGTGCCAATTCCTAGGTGTCCTGAAGGTGCCGTTTAGCCGCGGGCGAGAGCCGCACTCCGGAGCTGGTCCCCAGGCACCAGAAAGTCAGAACACCGGCTTCGATGAGCCAGGCGGTCCTCACGGACCCCGCAGCAGAGGCCCAACATACACAGAGCCACCCGGAACTCCTCAAAGGGATTCGTGACAGATGAAATCTTTACTGAAGGAGTTCTCAACAGGAAGTGGTGGCGCACTGGGACGCTGTGTCAGGCAGCCACTGCAGAGGGGTGAATACCGAGGCGAGCAGGGAGCGTCACAACAGAGAACAAAGTGACTGAGTGCTGGTCTCACACAGTATCAGACATTTTGCTTGGACGGTCTCTTAAGCTTCCATGCTCGGTAACTTAGACCTTCTTATATATTCGAAAAGAAAACACCGAGTGTAGACTGCCCCAGGTTGCGAGTCGGGCGCGTACACAGGCGGAGCTCCGGAACGTCCTCCAGGACACCCTGTGGCCACAGGGCCCGGTCGGGGCCGCGTGGAGCGACTGCGCAGTGAGCGGTGGGCGGGACCGGAGTGAGGTCACCGCCCCTGCTTGAGCTGTTTCCAAACAGGTCCGTCGCAGTGCTATAAACGGGCTGCGTGGCTGCAGCGAGTCGTGTTTCCGTAGCACTTGGGTT
>PJEM01020312.1:0-13854 GCA_004023845.1 Helogale parvula
GAGAGCCTTCTCATTCAGAAGAAAATGTGTCTTCTTCCTTTCCTCGTTGCCATGGAGACTGAGCTCCATCACCTGGGCTGCCAGGGGTTGTTGGAGCCCCAAAGGGAGGGAAGGGGAGGGGCCCATCAGGCGGCCATCCCTGGGCTCCGGATCATCCAGGAGGTCATGTGACCCAAGGTTAAGCATTCAGGTTTTGAAGCTAGACACTTCACCCCTTTGCGTCTGCGTCGTCATCTGTAACAGGAACAGAAATAGCACCTCCTTCACAGCCCCGGCTGAGGAAGGAGGGATAAAGACAGCAAACGCGCCTGGCGTGCCTGCTGAGTGCTGGCCAAGTGTGAGCTGTCCTCTGACGCCGGGGACGGGACACGCGGGGCACTGTCACCAGCTCGGACAGCTGTGACGAGCCGGTCCAGCTGGAGAGGCTGTTTCTAGGAGTTTCACCTGCACCGAGTTTTCCCACACGTGTGACTTAGTTTTCCTAAAGTCACCACGCTCGTTTTCCCCGTACTTCATCGGTAAAGGGTGTGAATTAAATCTGCATGCAAGCCACACACACGACGCTCCGAGCAGGGAGCAGTCCAGTCCAGGAAGCATCGAAGCAGAGCAGAACTTCTCAAACCGCAGCCGCGAGCACCACAGTCGCGTCCCAGCTGCGTCCTTAAACACGAAATAGCGAATCCGAGCATCACAGCCTGTCACAGTCCCGCGTTGTTTCAGAGACTTCTGTTTCTGTTGCATGACTGTGTGTGAGCCGGGCGTCCTCCAGGGGGCGCTGGTCGCCTCTGAGCAAGGAGACACCCACCCCCTCCGCACCCGTCAAACATTCTTTGCTCCTTAGCTCGTTCCTTAGGTCCGAGCTTTAAATGACACGATGTTGGTGTTGTAATTTTCTTGCATTATTGGTGATGTGGCCCATTGACCCCCGTGTCTCCCCACGCACCGGATCCGAGGCCGGGTCATGGACCCTGGTCCCGGACAGTGGGAATCCCGCCATCTACTAGAATCCCGCCATCTACTAACCGAGGGAACTGGGCGCAGCCTCACCTCTCCGGACACTGGTTTCCACATCCGCTAGGCTGCAGTCAGGGCGAAGCGAGTTCATCACAAAAGGACTCAGCACACCAGGACCTGATGCATGCAACCCCCTTAGCAGAGAGGAGTGGGTGAGGTCACCCAGCCTTGTCGCAGGGAAGGGCAGAGCCACAAGGAGCCCAGCAGCGGCGACCCTGCCAGAGAGGGGGGTTCAGTGAGGTCGGGAGCAAGGGAGCCGAGAGGGGCTCGGGCCCGGGCTGCCTTGGGGTCTCCAGAAAGTGGAAGAGGGCTTTCCAACGGGCGGGGTCTGGAGCTCTGCGGCACTGGAGACAGGAGGCGGGTTCGTTGGAGGGGATGAGGAGGTGAACCCTGGCCTGTCCCCGCCCCCAGGATCTTCCAGGGTCCAGAGTGTGGGTGCCCAGTGCGGGGAACACAGAGGGAGGGCTTGAGACCCTCCTCCGCGGGGCGCGGGCCGAGCTCCCGGCCCCGTGCCTCCCCACCGACCCCGCGGGGCCGCGCCGCGGGGGCCCAGACCGCGGAGACAAAGGGGCGGCACCCGCTGCGCCCGCCGGGCGGGACCGGAGGCATGAATGGGGCGGCCGGCCAATCGGAGGGCAGCGTTCCCGCCGCTAGAGCGGGGACCAATCGGATCCCGGGCGCGGCTGCGCTGCGCGGACCTGGCCAATCCGCTGAGAGGACCGGCCAGGGGGCGGATCCGCGCGGAGTTTCAAACCCGCCGGGTGGGCGCGGAGCCGCTGCTCGGGGCGTGTGCGGCCTGCGCTGGGGGCTGTCGGGTGAGTGAAGCCGGGACTCGGTGGCCCCTTTTGTTCCGACGGGACCTGGGCGGAGTGGAGGGGGGCCCAGTCAGGACGGGCACGCAGGTGGGGCGTCTGGGGATTGCAAGGGGCACATCGTGGGGGGCGGGGGTCTGGGCGGTGGGAGAGCACGGGGACAGGGCGAGTCTGAGAGAGGGCCGCGGATGGAGCCCCGGCCGGCTGAGACTCGGCGACAGCCGGTCCTGAGCCTACACCCCTCCCCGCCTGGGGCAGAGAGCGGAAAGGAGGCTGGGTGGAAAGAGAGACAGACAGCTGTTGTAGACCGTGGCCGCCAGGGACCGCAGGAAATGCTGACGGACCTCGCTGACCCACACCCGCAGCTGCCACGTGCCTCCAGGTCCAGCCTGGGCGACCTGTGTCCCCGTGGAGCCTGGGGGTGGGATAGGGGATGCCTTGCTGACCTGCCTTCTGACCTCCTCCCCAGGATCTGGTGGGCTGAACGGACTCTCGACCAGGCAGATGGCTTCCAAGTGGCCGGGCGTGGGGGTGTCTGTGCGCCGCAGGCCGCTCCAGGACTGGGAACAGCTGGAGGAGAAGGAGGTGGAGCCGTGTGCAGGCGGCCACCCGGAGCCCCCCATTGGGGCCCTGGGCTCCCTGTGCAGACAGCTCCAAAGGAGGCTGCCCCTGAGGGCGGTCAGCCTCAACCTCGGGGCAGGACCCTCCTGGAAACGCCTGGAAAACCCAGAGCCTGCGCAGGGCCTCCAGGCCGCGGCTCGCTCAGCTAAGAACGCCTTGGGCTCCGTGTCCCAGGTAACGCTAGCCATGCGAACCGTCCCTTAGCTCAGGGCTTGCTTGGTGCCCAGCAGCTGGTGCCTTCAAGTGGCCCCCGAGGATGCTGACCCCGTGAAGACAGGGACTTTAGTTTGTCCTCGCTGTGTCCCTTGCACTCAGCAAGCCGTTGAATGAATGAATGGAGAGGGCGCCCTGAAGGAAAAAGGGGGGCTCACAGCACAAGATGATAGAGCTGTGCTGTGACAGCACGGCAAGCGAGGGGCATCACGGGGACACCCCAAACATAGTGGGGCTTGCAGGGCAGGTGGCTCCATGGAATCGCCCAGGAAGGGGGAGTAAGTGGGTGAAGAATCCAGAGCGAGCACGGCGCTGGGGCCAAAGCTGAAGGAGCGCCGTCGAGGTCAGAGGACAGAGAGCTGGGAGGGGAGGGCGGGCGTCCCGGCGCGCTGACGGTGTTTAGACAGACTCTCCCGAGAGCGACCGGGGTCAGTGGGGAGGATCTTCAACAGGGGAGGGATCAAGTCCGAGGAGCGCAGAGCTTGCTCCCCAGCTACCTGGTGGAAAGTGGGTGGGAAGCGCCCGCCGCTGCAGGGTCTGGGTCCTGGCCTAGCAGAGGCGTCAACTTGGAGAGGTGCTTGGAAGGTGTGTGAGGACTTGTGTCAGGAGACGCGTGGGCACAGAGACCTCATGTGTGCCGGCATGGGGTGCCTGGGGCCTTGTAGGTGAGCGTGCCTTCACACCCGGCAGTGGGGCAGGCGTCCCCCAGAAAGGACTGAAGCCCCCGAGGAGAGAACGGGGCGGTGCCTCCCTCAGACTGGGAATCCTAAACTGTTTGCAACCCTCTGCTCAGGGGTCTCGGAGCCAGATGCTGGTCCCCCACTCCAGGAGTGACCGCCTCTGTCCCACGGGGTCACAAAACGCGGCTGCACAGTGCACCGAATGTGACTTGTCCCTCCCTCTGGCCTGGGGTCTGCCTGGGCCGACATCCTGGCCTCTCGGAGCCCGAACAGCCCCCGCCCCGGCCGGTGGGGGAGGCCCAGGAGTGAGGGCCTGGCCCCTAGCGGTGAGGACCCCCCCAGGGGCTTTGAGCCTCTGAGTGTCACTGAGTGTCATGAGAGCTTGCTTGAGAAGAATCCTCACCAGTGGGGATGCGACTCAGTGAGACCGGAGCCAGGTCCTGAGGGCCTTCCGTGTCCCGAAATGTGTGTGGACCCCACGAGCCAGCGGCTGGGCTGCGGACCGCCGCCCCGGGGCCCCGGGGGCTCTGCGCTGGCCCCCTGCAGCGGACCCGCTTCTCAGGGATCCATGCACCCCCCACCCCTGGGGTTCCGAGCCGCCTGGGTCTGAGGGGCGGCAGGAATGGCCCGGAGTCCCCGGAGGACTCGTACTTGGCTTGTCCTCACTTCCCGCATTCCTGTCCTAGAGAATCCAGGAGTCCTGCCAAAGCGGCACCAAGTGGCTGGTGGGAACCCAGGCCAAGGCCAGGAAGCGGAGGAGAGGGGCACAGCAGGGCAGCGGGCCCCCGGCTCATGCCCTGGGCCAGAAGAGCCCCCGGCTCTGTGGGGCCGCCCCAGCCTACTCAGCCCTGGGCCCCCGGGAGAGACCCTGCCACCGACTCTCTGCCCACCTGGGCCCCCGTGCCCACCCGCGGCGGCAGTCCCGGAGGGAGCCCGCCTTCCGCAGCCCCTGCTCCTCGATGGAGCCCCTGTGCTCCCCCAGGTAAGGGGGGGGGGCGCCTCGGGCCCCAGAGGATGCTAACCCCTCCTGTGGCTGCCTGGAGGCACCTGTGCCCTGACCCAACTCTACCCGCCCCCCGACGAGTGGGGTCCTGGGAAGCCCTCCCGGGGTCTTCGTTCCCGTAAGAAAGAGGCGGGCCCGCTGTGACAGCGTCACACCCCAGCCTCCTCGTGGGGCCAGAAGCAGGTTCCGAAGCCGTCCGGAGGCTGGGGCTCAGTCCCCACGGGGGTAGCCACAGGACTCCCCCGTCTGCAAGGTCACTGCCCTGGACCTGACAGGCCCCGAGCCCCGAGTTCCCTGCCCGGTGCTCCAAGTCACTCGGGTTGTCACCTCCAGGAGGGCGGGCAGGGCCCTGCACAGGTGCCGCCGGCCCCCTCGGGCGTCTCCGCGCCTGCGCACAGCTGGGCGGGAGGGCCTTGCACAGGTGCCGCCAGTCGCTGCTGCGGCTTCTCCTCCTTCCAGCGAGTCCGACAGCGACGCGGAGCCCGTGGGAGCAGGACCCCAGCGCCTCCAGCGGCTGTCCCGAGGGCTGGACGAGGCCGTCGTGGCTGAGGAGAGGTGAGCTGGCGGGTCATGCTTGGAAACGCCCCTCGAGCCCCGTGCGTTTTTAGGCCTCTCTGGCCCCGGCTCTTACCTGCCATGTGACTCTGGCCTGTCCCCGCCCCTCTGAGCCTCAGGCTGCTCATCTGGCCCCTCATGTCACACAAAACGTAGACCAGGATGGTGTCTAGAACGCACCCTGGTTTGTACGGCAGTCGGGGGCCCCACCAGGCGAGGCACCTGGTTTCCGAAAGACCTGCCCTTCTTCCAACACTCCCGAGGGCTCCCTGCGCCTGCCCGCCCCTGGGAAAGCCCCCTGGGGTGCTCAGGAGCGGCTGGTCTGTCTGCTCGGGACCCACCTGGAGGTGGGGCCGCGCTCTGCAGCCCCTAACATGGGCGGGAGGGCCCCTCTGAGGGGAGGTACGGCGACACCTGTCCCCCCCCCCACTCTCCTGTCCCCAGCGGCGACATGACCATTTCTCTCATCCGTGACTGAGGACCGAGCCTCCAGGTGACGCTGGCTTCCCGAGGGTTCTCTCCGGGTTCTCCCCTCTCCTCATCCTCGCCCACGAACATGTGCAAAAGAAGGTAGTCTTTCTGGAAAATCCTGACGAGCTGCCTGGCACCAGCCGGCCTCACTGACCCCGTCCCCAGCCAAGCGCACAGGGCCCCAGCGAGCTGGAGCCACCTTCCAGCTCCTCCTGCTGGGGAGGACGCCCCCTGCTCTGAGCCCAGCGAGGGGCGCGAGGGAGCGCTGTGCTGCAGGAGGCAAGCCACGCCTGACCACCACGACCTCACCCAGGATCCCCGTGTCCCCACGAGCTCCCAAGGAGGCCCTGGGAGTCGGCCGTGCCCTTGGGGCCACCGCTCACAAGGGTCCAGGCGGGGGCCACCCAGGGCCTCTGCTCTCCTGCTCTGGCCACACCTGGTTCTGCCCGTGGCTGCCTGGCCCAGCCTGAGCGTGACCAGGGGGATGAGCTGGGGGCGCTGTTCACTCTACTCCCCTCTGGGGCTCGGGGACTTGCCCTGCCATGTGGCCACCTCGATGGCAACGTGAAGGCAGGGGCACCAGAAGGTACTGGGGGCCGAGCTTGGACCCGAGAGAGTGACCCTCGAGGGATCATGCCCTGGGCTGCCCTCCCTCCTGCCCCCACCACAGCCCTGCAGGAAGGGATGAGGGAGGAGATTCACGGCCCACAGACACCATTCAGCACGGGGCACCTGGGGGCACAGGGACTTCTGTGCTTGGCACGTTATTTCAGGACTCTGCTGGGTCATTTTATTAGAAAGAAACCCACGTGTCACTTCCCTGGATAACGCTGCCTTTTCATAATAAAGACTCTGCATTTGTGTCTGACATCTGTCCCCTGTCACCCACACGCACACACCCACACGTGCACACAGGGCATGCTCGTGCACATGGACGTGTGTGAACACAGTCGTGCATGCACACGTGCACACACACCCCTGCTCCAGGCAGCTCCCCTCCCCCTCTCGCTGCCAGCGGCTGGCCCCCAGCTCAGGGAAGAGACCGCCGAGAGCAGGGAAGGCTCCTCAGCTCAGTTCGGAACAAAGCACACTTTAAAGGCAAATCAGGTTTTTATTTCGGTGACAACATTCAAGAGTTAAAAACCAGCTCACATCAAAATCAAGACCAGTAGTAAAAATCTAACTCCGTGACGCTGTTTGTCTTGTTAGAAATCGGACTATTGTACATTTCCTTTTCTAACGGATTTTGTACAAGGCAGCCACGAGGAGGAGAAACCTGTTTCGCCACAGAACCGTCCACAGGAAACACCGACAGTCACACATTTAGGAACAGTCAGACCACAGACAAGACCAGACAGGCTGCCCCCGCGGAGTAAACGGAGAACAGGGGTTCGACGCTGGAGGTCCCCGGGAGCGAGCCGCCCTGCCCCCTTCCATGTCACCTGCCTCTCCTGCTCCCAACCAGGGTGGGGTCAGACTCCGCTTTTTCTCCCGGCACCCCGGTGGCTTCTCTCGGGGAGAGGAGGCCTCCCTGTGTGGACTTAAGCCAGCTGGGATTTTTAAGAGGGTTCCCCAGAACCCAAAGGGAGGGGAAGGAGCGAGGGGGGGTTTTGGCTGAGCCGAAGAGAACAGGTTTCCTAACACTTGGTGCCCAGACCCGGGGATCAGGACCCAGGAATCGGAATCAGCGGGGAAGTTGGTTATTTAAGGCGGGTCCGGCTTCAAAGCTCCTTGCTAGCTAGGGAGCCCCCTCCCGGGCAGGGCTGCACCCACGCTGGGGGAGGGGTCCACGGGGACCCGAAGCCACTTCTGCACCCCCTGCCCCACCTGCATTGGCTCTGGCTTTCATTTAAAGATTGGTCCCACCTTTTGCCTGTAGGATACTCCCAGGGCGCAGACCAGGGGCTCCAAAGTGGTAAAAAACACAGTTCAAAAGGCCATGAGATCCAGCCTCCCCTCTTTCAGGGGGTCCATGCCCCCATAACATCTTTGGAATACGGGTTCAGACACGGTTTTCCGGGGCCCAGCACCCAGACAGGAGGGGCCGTTCATCCAAGTGCAGGAAAGACTCTACTTTTTAACACGTATGTTTCGTGGAGCCTGAGGGCCGAGTCGAGATCTTCAGGAAAACCCCACGACGCCAGAAGGGCAGGCCCTGGCTGCGGGCACCCCGAGACCCCACGGGGCGGGTACGGGGGAGGGCGCAGGCAGGCCCTCCGCCAGGGACAGCCACCGGACGCGGAAGGACGGACATGCCACGCGAGAAACGAGGAGCTGTGATCAGGCGGGAAGACGGGGGCCCCAGCTCCTGGGAGCAGGCCCCCCGGGGGCCGGAAGGGTTCTCTGGAAAACAGCCAGGCCGGGGTCACAGACCCAGGAGGGGCGGCGACACCCCCTCCAGGGAGAAACACAGGCGGCCTGTTTCTCTCCAGCTTTAGCGCACGGACAAAACCGCACAAACCACTCGTACGGGAGCGCGCGTCCGATACTGGCTCTCAGCACTCGCGCGCATGCGCACACCCCCCACTGACAAGAGCGGCCTGCAAACGCCGCCACCGCCTCCCACCTTCCCAGATGCCAGTGTGAGTCGTCACGGCCTGCCAGGCCCCACATCTCAACTCCAGACCCCCAGAACCTCAGCACCCCCAGAACCCTGGACCCTCAGAACCACAGCATCCCCCAGAACCATGGACTCCTAGGATCACAGACACTCAGAACCCCAGACCTCCAGAACCCGAGTCCCAGAACCATGGCACCTCCCAGAACCCCAAACCCTGGACCCCCAACCATGGCACCCTGCTCCCTGGGTCCTGGCACTCCCTGTGTCTCTCTCCCGGACTGGGGTTCCCAGGGCAGAGGGAACCTAACTTGGGAAGAAGGAACTTCACTACTTCATCAGCAGAGACATCCTGCAGGAGCTTCTGGAAGGAAGGTGACGGTGGAGCCTCAGAGAATCGGAATGAGTCCGGCCGACGTTAATGCGGGGTAGGTTTCAGAAAGGACGGGACGGCCTTGGGTTGAAGGTGTGAGTAAGCTGGTGCCTTCGGGGGGAGCCCAGAAGGATGAGTGTGGGAGGAGGGATGGGCGCCTGAGAACCCAGGAGGCAGGGCCGGAGAGGACGCCCCCAGAGGTCCTGCCCGTGCCCACCATGCAGACACGGGGCTGGGGGGTGTCCCACATTGGAGACAGCAGGGTGGGGGCTGGGAGCCCGGGCCCCTCCAGCCCCAGCAGCTCTGCCGGGAGGACACTGGCCACCTGGAAGCTGCAAGAGGCAGACACGGAACACAAGTGACACGGGGCCCACGCAGGTGTCTGGACGCCTGGACTCGGGGCGGCCCCACCTGGGGGAACTGGGCCAGCCTCGGGGACTCCGAGGCTGGCCAGGGCCGGTCTGCGCCTAGGCTGGCGGCAGAAGGGCTGGGGCGAGAGCTGAGCCCTGCCCATCTCAGGGGACGACCCAGGAGGAGGGTGTGGGCCCCAAGCAAGCTGAGTGGCAGAGGAAGGGAAGAATACAACAGTTTGAGCCAAAATTACACGCGCCCCCAGAATGCTGGGATCTCAGCTCTACGCCTTCCGGGAGCCAAAACAGAGAATCCGTGTGAATAGCACTGGGAAGGGCGAGCCCAACCAGGGCCCGCGGTGCGGGGGAGGGGCCCTGTTCCAGGGACATGTGGTTTGGGCATCAGTGCAAAGCAAACCGCCTCGCAGAGCAGGGATCCCTTCCCATCCCCCCCTCCCGGAGCGGTGGGGGACAGTGAGGGCACCCCCAGAGCCCTCTCTCAGACGGTGTGGAAGGTCTAGCCTGGGTGCTCTGAGGCCAGGAAGGCCCCAGGACGCATAAGTGCAAGACGAAAGACGGCCCAGGCGTCCAAAACCAGGCACCAACCTCCGCTGGGGGAAACCTTCCAATCCCATAAGGAAGGCAGGGCCCAGAGAGGGTGAGCGATGGGCTCAAGGGCTCTCAGCAAGCCTAGCTGGGCCAGCGCCCAGCAGACCCCGGGAAGAGGAAGGCCGTGGGCGACTGGTAGGAACACCGAGGACAAGACGGGGACAATGGACAGCCGCAGGACAGACCGTCAGCACCAGACCCCGCCACCCCCCACCCCTGCAAGGGCTGTGGACAGACACGCGGACACAGGAGGAGCCCAGGGGGATGTCCCCTCCCTCCCAGAAAGTGGCCACTTTGCCACAGGGAAGCCAGGCCCATGATGGTGACCCAGGATGTCACAGGGGGGCCGGCACGATGCCCCACTCGCCGGTCCACCGGGCCGCCGGGCAGCTCAGCCTGCCTTCAGAAGGCCTCCCTTCAGGGCCTGCCTGGCACCGCCAAAGCCTCGGGACCCCAGGGCGGTGGCCGACTCTGCCAGACTCGACAGCTTGGGCCAGGCCTGCCCCCCAGGGCCACACAGACACCGACCCTGACTGGGGCTCTTGGTCACAGGCCCCGCACGGGAAAGCAGCCGTGACTGCCGAGGCCCTGAGGTCTCACCCCCTCGCCGCCCAGGGAGCCCCCTCGGGCTCGGCAGGGTCCCTCCCGGCTCTGCTAGGACACTGCTGGACACATACGGGAGGGGAAAAGCAGGAAACGGCCTGTCTCGGGGAGCGCCCCCCGCCCCGCCCCTCAGCGCGCAGCCCCGCCCTCAGGGCACCGACTCGAACTTGGGGGGCCCGCGCGCCCAGCTGAGCGCGGGCAGCGGCCGCTCCTGGTCCTTGTCGGACTCGGGCTGGCTCTGCGCCCGCTCGGGCTTGGGGTTGGCGGGCGGCTGGGGCTGCTGCACCGACATGGTCCTGCGCAGGTGGCTGCGCTTCCGCAGGAACTCGGGCTGCGCGTGCAGGGCGAAGCTGCCCTTGCGCAGGACCATCCGCGAGTTGTTCTTCTTCGGGCGCGAGCGGTGGCCGGCCTCCAGCGCCGCCAGGTGCGCCGCGTAGCCCTCGCTCAGGAACTGCGGGGGTGCGGGTGGGGGGCGTCAGGGAAATGGGGAGCTCCCCACCGGCCCCCGAACAGCTGTACCCTCGGGGCACACCGTCCTTGTCACCTGCCAGTGAGATCCCCAAATGCAAGTCTGTGCCGTCTGGCTTCTACCCCGTGGAACTGCATCCTGTCGTGGCCCCCACGGCTGCTCTTCCTGCCCATCACCCCCCTAAAAGGGGGCGGCGGCCCGGCAGCCTCAGCAGGACCAGGCAGGACCAGCAGACTCTCAGACCCCCCCAGGCCTAGGAACCAGGGTCCACAGGTGCGCAAGCCGCTCCCCCGCCCGCCCCGCCGCACCCCCGCCGGGCCCCGCCCCCCACCTGGCACTGGGTCTGGTACTTCTTGGCGGGCCGGCCCACGATGAAGATCTGGGAAGGCAGCAGCCCCAGCACGCTGTACACGGAGATGTCCTTTGCGGAACCATAGGCCGCGCTGATTCTGATGAAACACTGAAAAGCAGGGCAGCTCGTGGCAGGACGCTCACGGGGCCCAGGCGGACTCCAAGTCCCGGGCCTGCGTCAGGACGCGCCCCTGCAGGAGTTCCCCTCCCGCCCCACCCTGCACCCCAGTTCCGCCTGGGAACGTGGGGACCACGCCACCTGCAGACCCTGCCAGAACAGAGCCATTGCTAGGTCACCGGGCGAAGACGTGGGCGAGGAAACGAGGTCCAGCTCTACATGTCACAGGGCTGGAGGCGGTTCTGTCTGGGCCTGACCCCCAGCTCCCTGCCATCCACACCACCCCAGACTGTGGTGCTGACCCAGATGCCTGAGCGCCTCCGTCTGGTACCCGGGTCCCAACACTCACTCACCCCCCCCGGACGCTCGCCCTCCAGCTGCTCCCCTTGAGCCCCATCCGCTGGTCCCAGGTCACAGCTGCCCTTCCTCCTGAGCCCATCATCCCTGGGATGACCTCCTGCCCATGGGGTGACCCACCGACCACCTTGGCCTCCATCTTGCCATCTTCATGGTCAGCGGTCCCCAGGCCCAAACCCAGACCCGCCCTCAGCACGTCAGTCCCCAGGGGGACCCCCGCTCCTCCCCTCCTGCCCACCTGCGCTCAGCCCTGGGAGACTGCTCTGGCGCCACCTTCCGGGTGCCCCGGGCTGGCCGCTGAGAGCCGCTGGAGGGCCACGCAGCTCTGGTCCTGAACCTTCTTTCAGCTGCCCCTGGAACTTTCTTCCCAAGTTCCACCTCTTGCCCTTGGCCGCCACCCAGTTGTGTGTGACTAGCCAATCCCGCCTCCGGATGCATTTTTCTCCATCCCGTGGCCACCACCTGGATTCTGGTTGGCCTCCACCTGGCTTGGCCTCCCTGCCTCTCTGGTCTCACCAATCTGGGGTCCGCAGAGCCAACCCAGGGCTCTTTCTGCTGCCCTAATTAGTCTCTGCCGCCCCCTAGCTCCCAACTGCCCACGGCAGAGTTCATGGTCTTGTCCAAGGTTTTCCAAGGTTTTCCAGGCCTGCCAAGCCCTACCCCCGATGACCTCCAGGCCTCTGCTCCCACTTGACGTGGGCCTGACCCTGTGATCACCAGCATCCCAGAATGCCGCAGCTCTAAGAACATCCCGGGCTCTCTCCTACCTCAGTGCCTTTGCACGTTCTGTTTCTTTGTCCTCCTGGCAAACTCCTAGTCATGCTTCAAGAGCCAGCTCAAAAGATGCCACCTCCTGGAAGCCTTCTCTGCCCTCCCCAGGCAAAGCTAGGTCCTCCCTCCTCTGCATGCCGACAGGCCTTTACTAGTCACGGACCAGCGAAGTGTTGATTTACACATCTTTCTTCTTTGTCTAGATCAGGGACTGGCTGACTTTGTTGCAAAAGACCAGATAATCAGTATCCTAGGCTTTGCGTTGTGCTGCAGTCACCACTCTGTCCCTCTGCAGCTCAAAGCAACTGCGCACTCTGCGCCCGCAGAGGGCCGTGGCCCTGCTCCAACGCCTCTGTTTGTAGGCACCGAAATCGGAGATTCGTCTCACTGTCACATCGTGAACTGGCAATCTCCTTTTGATTTTCCCCCAGCCGTTTAAAACTATAAATTCCGTTCTCAGGCCAAGGTCATATCCAGGAAGGGCGGTGGGCTGGGTCTAGCCCCTGGGCCACTGGAATCCCCCTGGAGGGTTCGTTAAGACAGACTGCTGGGCCCTCTCCCCAGTTTCTGATGCAGTGGGTCTGGGGGGCGTGGGGGGCAGAGAACCGACATTTCTAAGGATCTCCCAGGGACGCTGTGCTGGGGCCCTGGGTCACAGCTCTGGAAGGAGAGAGGGGGCGGAGCCGCGACGCCAGGGCCCTGAAGGAGCAGGGAGGGCACTTAGGTGTCGACTGATTGAACAAGGCTTTGGGGGCAGGAGAGGAGGAGAGTCGGGCTCTGGGACCGGGGTGGCCGATCGGGGTGACCCAGAGTCGCGCCCTGGGAGCGAGCGTCCGGGAGCGTCCCCGCACTCCTGTCCCCACAGAGGATGGTAACGCCCGCCCACCAGGCTGCGAGGCCCCGGTGCGCCGGGAGGGCCCGGCCCGGCCGCACTCACCTCCTGCACGAGGTTGCGCAGGAAGAGGGCCTTCTGCCGCAGCGGGTCGTGCACCAGCCCGTCGGAGAAGAAGACCATGCCCTGCGGGAAGTTGTGCTGGCAGAGCCAGGACACCACCCGCTGCTTCTGCATGTCCGGCCGGCCCGTGATGTACACGATCAGGTAGCCCAGGTCCTGCCAGTGCCTGCGGGTGGACGGACGGACGGACAGTGTCGCGGGTCCAGCCCCCGCCCGCAGCCGTCCTCAGGAGCCTGGGCACTGGGGGAAGGACCGCGAAGCCACACGGCGGAGGCTCAGCCCCGGGAGTCCGGACACGTCCCTGGATGGCCCGCGGCACCGCTTACCCACGACCAAACTGACCCCCGTCCCCCTAAGGCCTCCAACGTCAATCAGCCTTCCCGGCATCGGACAAGCCACCTCTGCCCCGGGACTGTCCCTGCCGCCCCTCCTGCTCCCCTCGGTGCACCCAGCGGCCGGAGGACCTGCCCCCGCCCCCTGGTGCTGGGGTGCCCTTCTCGGCCTTCGCACCCAGCCCGCCCGCCTCCATCCAACCTGGGCCCTGAGGGCGAGAACTGACACGAGGGAAAGGAGGCGTCCAGACCCGCCCGGCACGGTTGCCCTGGTACAGTTTCCACGGTGACCACTGCCTGTGCCCAAAGCCACTCCTGGCGCCCCGGTGTCCCGAGGTCTACAGTCCTCTGCGCACCTGACTCGGCACGCTCTGGCCCTGAGCATCCCGCCACCCTGGCCCCACAGGCCACTTTGTTCTCCAGCTGCGGCCCCCTCCCCTGGACGGCCTTCAGGGCTTCATCTCCGCACATTCCCATCCCTTTGTCCTGCAAGGCGCCTCCTCCAGGAAGCCTCCCTGGCTTCCCAGGCGGAACCAGCCTCTCCCCGGTCTGCTTCCTCAGCGCAGCGGGAGGGTGCTGCCTGCTGCCCTCACCCGGGGCTCTGGCTACAAGATGCTGGGTGAGCCCGGACCCGCCGGGC
>PJEM01020313.1:0-13786 GCA_004023845.1 Helogale parvula
AAACAAAAAACAAAAAACAAAAAACAAAAACAAAAAAACCCCAAAACAATCAAGAAAACTAACAGGCAACTGACAGAATGGGAACAGATAGTTGCAAATGACATAGATAAAGGGCTAGTATCTAAAATCTACAAGGAACTCACCAAACTCCACACCCACAAAACAAATAACCCAGTGAAGAAATGGGCAGAAGACATGAACAGACACTTCTCCAAAGAGGACATCCAGATGGCCAACAGGCACCTGAAACGATGCTCAACATCACTCATCATCACAGAAACACAAATCAAAACCACACTGAGATACCACCTCACACCAGTCAGAGTGGCTAAAATGAACAAATCAAGAGACTACAGATGCTGGCGAGGGTGTGGAGAGACAGGCACCCTCCTACACTGTTGGTGGGAATGTAAACTGGGGCAGCCACTCTGGAAAACAGTGTTGAGGCTCCTCAAAAAACTATCCCTAGAACTCCCTTATGACCCAGCCATAGCACTGCTAGGGATTTACCCAAGGGATACAGAAGTGCTGATGCATAGGAGCACATGTACCCCAATGTTCATAGCAGCACTGTCAACAATAGCCAAAACATGGAAAAAGCCTAAATGCCCATCACCTGATGGGTGGATCAAGAAGATGTGGTATATATACACAATGGAGTACTACATGGCAATGAGAAAGAATGAAATATGGCCATTTGTAGGAAAGTGGATGGACCTCGAGGGTGTCATGCTAAGCGAAATAAGTCAGGCAGAGAAGGACAGATACCATATGCCTGCACTCATAGGTCTAACAGGAAAACAGGAGAAACCTAATGGAGGACCAGGAGGAAGGGAAGAGGGAAAGAGTTGGGGAGAGAGAGGGATGCAAAACTTGAAAGACTATTGAATACTGAAAATGAACTGAGGGTTGAAGGGGAAGGGGGAGGGGGTTAAAGAGGTGGTGGTAATGGAGGAGGGCACTTGTGGGGAAGAGCACTGGGTATTGTATGGAAACCAATTTGACAATAAACTATTTAAAAAAAAAAAGATGCATTGACAAATGGAACAGAATGGAGAGCCCAGAAATAAACCCGTATTCTATGGTATACAGATATTTGATAAGTGAGACAAGAATACTCAAATGGAGAAAAGACTGTCCATTCAGTAAATGGTGCTGGAAAAATGGATTTTGACATATAAAAGAGTAAAACTAGTCCCTTAACCAATGCTACTCACAAATTAAACTCAAAGTGGTACAAAGATATAAACATAAGACTTGAAACCATACAATTCTTGGAAGAAACAGAAAATAAGCTCCTTCAGATGGATCTTTGCAATGAAACTTTGGATCATTGCTTAAGCAACAGACTAAAAATAAGTAAGTGGGGATACAATACATAAACTAAACAGCTTCTGCATGGCAAAAGAAACAATCAAGAAACTAGAAAGACAACCTATAGAATGGGAAAAAAATATTTACTAATCATAAATATGATAGAGTTCATATGCCAAATTTATAAAGTCATAATTTATTAGCAATACAACAAATTATACAATTAAAAAATGGGCAAAGGACTTAAATAGACATTTTCTTAAAGAAGATTTTCAAATAGCCTATAGCTACCTGAAAAGGTACTCAACATCACTCATGGTTAAGTAAATGCAAATCTAAACCTCAGGGAGACATAACCTCCTGCCTGTTGGCATAGAGATCATCAAAAAGACAAGAGATTACAAATACTCATAAGGATGTGGAGAAAAGAGATCCCTTGTGTGGTAGAATTATAAGTTAGGGCAGTCACATGGAAAACAATATGGAGGTTCCTTCAAAAATTAAAAATAGAGTTACCAGGAATTCCAATTCTGGGTATATATTCATAGGAAAGGATGTTACTGTGTCAAAGAGAGATCTGCATCCCCATCCATATTTACTACAGCATTATTTATAATAGCCAAGATCTGGAAACAACCTAAGTGTCCATTGACCTAAGTGTCCATTGATGGATGAACAAAGAATACAGAAAGTGTCATGTGTATTATACATACACACACGAGAATACTATTCAGCCATAAAAATGGAAACACTGCCATTTGTCACAAGAATGAATTGTTGAAGGCATTATGTCCAATGAATTAACTCCATAGAGAAAGACATTTTGTATGATCTCAGTTACATGTAGAATCTTGATAAAAATTCATAGATAAAGGGGTTGGAATTGTTACCAGAGGTAGGGGCTCAAGTTAGGGGAACTTTATGAAGTTGTTCAAAAGGACTACCAGTTATAAGAACACGTAGTACTGGGAATATAATGTACAACACGATGACTATGAGGAACACTGCTGTATAGTATATTTAAAGGTTGCTAAGATAGCAGATCCTAAAAGTTCTCATTACAAGAAAAAACAATTTTATTGTATCTATATCAGATGATGGATATTAACTAAACTTACTGTTTTAACTGTTTCACAATATATGTAAGTCATTATGCTGTACACCCTAAAATTATACAGTGCTGTATGTCAAGTATTCTCAATAATACTGGGAAAAAACATTTTGTTTTATACATAGCTAAGTATATAAACAATGTTGCCATCTTCCACTATTTAAAAATGCATCAGTTGAATGGATACAGAATACATACTATATAATGGAATATCACTAAGCAATAAGAAAAGAATGAAATCTTGCCATTTGCAACAACGTGGATGGAACTAGAGTGTATTATGCTACGTGAAATAAGTCAAGCAAAGAAAGAAATAACATATGATTTCACTCACTGTGGAATTTAAGAAACATAGTAGATGAACATAGGAAAAAGGAAGGAAAAATAAGATTAAAAAAGAGGGAGGCAAACCAGGAAAGACTCTTAATACAGAGAACAAACTGGGGGTTACTGGAGGGGTATAAGGTGGGTGGATGGGCTAAATGGGTGATGAGCACTAAGGAGGGAGCCTGTTGGGATGAGCATTGGGGGTTATATGTCAGTGATGAATGACTAAATTCTACTCCTCTGAAGCCATTACTACTCTGTGAAATAACTTGAACTTAAATTTTTAAAAATGCATCAGTCTATACAATGAGAAATTTTTAAAATCAAACCCACGTTTATGAAAATATGTGAAGTGTGTTATATGTGTATGTATGTATGTATATATAAGCATACTGTATACCTGTATGCTGTATGTGGCTGGGGTTGGTAAGAGGAACATAAATATACTGACAATAGTTACTGCCTTTGGGTTATGTATTGTGCCAATTTTCTATAAATTTTTAGAGGTTAATGGGATAAATAATTGGTCTGAGTATCACATAATGAACCAATTTGAATATATATTAAAGTAAGGCACACATAGGCATCCTGATACACAGAGAGAACTTGGCTCCCAAGAGCTCAAATTCTTAGAAAAAAAAATCTAATAGTTCTACTTGTGGTTCCATTGGGTTACCAGAAAAATGCAGAGCAACATTTTGTTATTAGATGCAGTTAGCGCCACTGTTGTTAGCTGCGTGAGGATAGGCAAGTTTTATCACCTCTCTGACAATTATTTTCCTCAGATGCAAAACAAAAACAATAATGCTCGCTTTGGTTTCACAATCTTGTACTTAGTACATAAATCCCACTGAGGATCATCTAGGCTCCCAGTGACAGGGAACGTATTACGTTGACAAAGAGGCTTGTTTCATTCTTGCATAGTGTTAGGAGAAACTTGTTCCTTACGCTAAGCTGAACTCGGTCCTCCATTGGTCATGAAGGACAGGGATATCCTGGCCATGCCAATCCTGCAGGAAGGCAGTGTACCCACACGCTACATAAACATTTTCATCTCACTGCCTTTGCGCTGGTATACGTGGCAAAACCGTGTTAACAACATTTTTCTTTAAATCTAACGACTGCACTGGATGCCACCTATGCTCTCCACCACTGCTAGTAAGTCTTATATAAAATAAGGGGAAAAGGAAGATGATTAAGTAAAAAAAAAAAAACAACAACAACAGGGTTTTATGTCTGCATGTACATGCAGGTATTAGTCTTTATTTATGTAGCTGCTTGCAGGCAGCGGTTACTATTGTTAACTTTCCCCTACTTCTTTATGGATTCATTCCTATATGGTCTAAATCCTTAGGGTTTTTTTTTTTTTTTGCCTTCTATTTATATTGTTTCAGTTTTCAGGTTACTTTTACTATTACACATGGGGATTCTAAAACCTGCCCACGAGAATCCACCAGGTTCCAGACATGGTCCTTTCTGACCCATTGTGCATCAGTCACTCAAAGTTCTTCTTCGTGATTAAGAACAAGCATGTAGCTGGGACAGTAACTTACCCCCTTACTGGTTTAGTGGTGTGACAAACCTGAAATGGGCAGATGGTCACCGAGACTGCCAATTCAGTGGAACATTGTGTCCCCTGGAAAAAAACATTTCCCCATCAAGAACTAAAACATTTGGATTACAAGAGCTCAGAGCTGTAGGGGCAAGGAGCAAATATTCTGTGAATGGGTACAGAATTCCACTCTTGATTCTTACACCCATATTTCTGACTGTGAGTGAAATATACCACATATCAGTTGCTTATTTAAAGCAGATACTGCACATTTTAAGTTCCAACTTCAAACTCCCAGGGTATTGTTTCCTAATAGGCACTATAACTGACTTTTCAGTAGGCCATTCCACCATTCCAGGATACTAGATGCTTTTGAAGGAAATGGGGCATAATATAAGACTATTGAATTCCATGAGTGTAAACCAACCACCACAGTTATTTTGGTATAAAATAAGTTCTGTATTCAGAAGCAATGTTGTATGTTCTTTCATGATGAAAAATAATATGTTCTGCTATTCTACGGATGGTTGTTCTGATAAATCGTGCGTTGTGGGCAGGAAAGACAAATCTATATCCAGAATATGTGTCTATTGCAGTGAAGACAAATTACTATCTCTCATGATCAAAGAATCTTAATGTAATCAACCTGACATAAGGCTGTTTCCCTAAAGAAATGATATAATTATGATGTTATGGCATATCCATTTGTTGCCATATGACTCTTAGTATGATCATATATCTTAGCCCAATGAATTCTTTGGTGGGAATTTATTCTAAATAAATAATCAGCTATAGAGAATGTTATTTATGCCCAAAGATATCAATCACAGAATTATATAGCTTAGCAAAGCTTGGAGGATAGCTTCTGCATCCCACAATGGGGACCAAGGATTAAATTATGGTGCGTAACTCAATGAGTTATTATATATCACTTAATGGCAGTATATAATAACAATGTTAATGAAAGAATCAGAGTATAGTATTTTTGTACAGAAGATAACACTATTGAGAAACATGTGCATGAGGAAGAAAAGCTTGGAACAAATTCCATGTCCAATCACCAAGCCTGTTCATTAGATCTTCCTAAAGATCTAGATTTATGAATGCCACAACTTCTCCATCCCTACCAGCTTCCTCCTGGCCACAGCTGACTCTCATCAGGACGAGATCAACAACCTTCTAACAGACCCTCCTGGAGCACCTTTGCTTTATTTATATACATTCTCCACACTGCAGTCAGAGGGATATTTAATATGAATATTGATTACAGAATTTTCTTAAAACCCTTCACTCACTTTTCATTCCAGATTAGGTACTAAACCATTTAATGTACCTCAAAAGGCTGTATATATGATTTGGTCATAGGAAACCTTTCCTGCCTTATGGTCTGTCTGATCTATGCAGCCACCGTGGGGCCCACAGAGAGGCCTGCTTTTGGTCCAGGTGTTCCTGTTAAGAGGCACAAAGCACTTACAGCTCTCTGCTGCCAACATCCAAGGCTAGGTAATATGATATGCATATTTTTGAGTTTTTCCTACCATTGTTTTCTTAAATATTCTTCATAGAATCAGAACCTTTATTAATGAAAATTCAATTGATACTAAAAGAATGCCTTCTAACAGTTATTTTTCATGTTTGCACTAGACTAGGAAGATTTACAAAGATTTACAAAGATTTACAAGGGCCGGCTAATCAGAATGTAAATTTCAGTCAGAAAGACCACCACTGCACAGAAAGAAAAAAGAGAAATTAAGTATCTGTGTCACCCATTTATAATTACTTCATAATTATAAAATAAGTTGAGAAAACATTACCATAAGGCTGACAGGACTCGGAATAAATCTTCATGAAAGAACATTAAGCGATTGCTATGACAAGAGTGAAGGAAAGAGTGTCCTCCACTTTTCTTGCTTTATGGGGGGAAGTGCTCACCCGCTGCTCCCCAAGACTCATTCTGCAGCCCCCTGCCTTCCATTCCTCAGGTGGTCTCAACATGACTCCCTGGGGATAGATTTCCAGGTTTCCAGTGAAGGGACAAAATCCTGGGCGTGTCACAGTTCCTTACCCCCAATAGATTTTTATTCATGAAGAAAATTTTTGTCTTTTCTGGTTCTTTTATAATTTGGTAAAGGAAGCAATTCTCAGATCCTATCCCATCTGTGTCATTGAAGTCTATTCAGAATTATTCAGAAGTGCTGGAAGTGGCCATTTATTTTCACACATGTCCTTCCACTGGAGTGATAGAAAAAGGAAGCCCCACCAGACCTATGTTCTTTTTTTTTTTTTTTAATTTTATTTTTGAGAGACAGAGAGATACAGTGTGAGTAGGGGAGGTTCAGAGAGAGAGAGTGAGGTACAAAATCGGAAGCAGGCCCCAGGCTCTGAGCTAGCTGTCAGCACAGAGCCCAACGTGGGGCTTGAACCCATGAACCGTGAGATCATGACCTGAGCCGAAGCCGGTTGCTTAACCGAGCCACCCAGGTGCCCCTAATTTTCTCTTCCAACTCCCACCACACATTTTCTGATCCACGGCTCTATCACAGATGCTTTCTCAGACAAGTGGTATCTAGGATAAATCCATGCATCATAGTCTCCAGCACATCATGGACTCCACTGCTGGGAAGGCATGGTTGACTGGACAACTGATATCAAGGTTCTGGCTACCATCTCAGCCAAAAAATTCGGCCTCTATAATCACATGGATACTTCCCAGGTGCCAGCAGAAACTTTAGATGGTAGCTCCATTGTTACTTCCCCAGAGACACCTTCCTGAGTCTCCTTGATCAATTCAAATTGCCCTGTTATAGGCTCTCATAATCGCATGCTATCATTATACATATATTTGTGTGATTTCTTGGTACGTGTTGTGTTCAAACTGTAAGTTTCATAAAGATGGGAATTGTAGCCTTTTTACTTATCTCACTCACTCCCTTTATGTGTTTATTCACCATTATATCTCCCATGTCTAACTCCAGTGCAGAGCACATGGTAGGGGTTCAGCAAGCACTCACTGAATAAATGAATAGGTAAAGATTACTCAAGGAGTTTTAATTGAGGCAATAGGGCAGCTTGCATTGAACCAATTATCCCAGAGGAAATGACTGAAAAATTATAGATACAATTACACAACAAAACTAGGAGTAATCAAGAGTGACCAAATGTAGGCTTAAACCAGTAAGGACTTGATCCTGGGGGAAACAAAAAGGAGCCACACTGTGTGAGAGCCATGTTTATTTTTCCCTTGAGGATACTCTAGTAGGTATGGAATCTGACAGGTAGAGCTCAAGGAAAGACTTTTGGGCCTGTGTAATCAGAATACAGTTTTTGTATTTCCAGAAATTCTTGGACATTGAGAAGAATTCTCAGAAAGATGAAATCACAGACAGTAAACTCCAAAAATCCACATATGGATTCCTCTCTAATTTTATGCTGAATCCTTAACTATGCATGTTCAGATGACACAGTATGGAGCAATATTAAAAACTTGAATGATAAAGGAGCTAAGCAGAGAGAATTAATCTGCTGCCCACCTTAAAGGAATAAGAGTTTGGAGCTAAATCCCTCTACAGGAGAGGTGCTTGGTAAATATCTCTGGCCTTTCACTTCTAAGAACTAAGCGATTTGTCCTAGAACTAAGGGCAAAGCCAACGTAGCAACCACCCTAACAAAGCCTGAAACTAAGCAGCAACAGGATCAAGGGTAAAAATGTACTCAACTGATAGAACAAAAAAGCATCCCATTCCAAATGAGCTAGCAAGATTCAGTCTCTCCAACACATTACCAGAGATGCCCAACACACAAAAAATAAATGTATACAAAAACAAGACAATGTGACCCTTGTTCTTGGGGAAACCAGTCAGTAAATGTGACCCCCACCAAATGACCAGAAGTTGGCATTAGCAGGTAATCACTTTAAGAGAACCAAAGCATTTTAGGAAAAAATGGTGACGTAGGAGGGTCCAGCTTCCCGATACCCCCACACAAATCAATAATTAGCTATCCATGAGCAAACACCTCCAGGAGAGCTCTAGATTCCACTTTGGAAATTTTAGTAACAACACGGAACAAAAAGCCTGAGAATAATCACACAGTAAGAGAAGAAAGTCAAGTTTAGTTTATTTTCATCACATCATCCCATCTCCCAAGCTAGCACTCTTCAGCTCCAAGAAGGAGCATCCAAGCTACTGAAAGTCCCTTTACTAGGAAAGGGAGAACAGTATGAGTGAGTGATGAGCTTCGCTAGCCTCTTCAGTCACTGTGTGAAGGTCAAGCTTCAGTTTTTACCCCACCCAAACTGGCAAAGGAAGCCAGGTAGGAACAGGAAGAAAACCAGAGGCTATTATTAGCAAACACATAGCAGGAGTGACTGTGGTTCACAGAGACACGCTCTGCAGAAAAACGCAGCAGCTTTGCCACAGGTGTGTTTACTACTGCTACTATTAGCTGTTCCTCAGTCTCTCCCTTCTTGTTACCTCCCTTAAAAGCCCCTTCTGCCAAAGCCTGGACCCACACTGGTAGCCATTCAAGATCTTTGTGGCAGTGCAAGTATAATAAAGCAGCACCTTGGTCCCTTCCCACCTCCACCAGGGCCTGGGAGCCCAGGCTTCCTTCTACAGCTGTGTGAGTTCAGGACACCAGTGTAGGCAACTGGGCTGACCCTCACGAGCATGCTTGAGCTTGTGGTTAGCCTTTCCAGCAATGCATCTGCATGCTACTGGCCTGATGCCCATCATTGACCCCTACTGCATACATATACATGGAGGGGGGAGTTTGCAGCCACCAATTAACACTAATATACAGGGCTTCCCACAGATACTTGTGGGTACAGATCAAGTTTTGCTTTTATGTCAGTAGTAGGTAGCACCATTCCTAGCCATAGATGGCTTTGTTCAAGCATGCCCCTAACCCCTAGTCCTACCTGTCACCGACTCTTACTAGGGAAAGAGAGTGTGGCCATTAGGTGAGCACATGAATATCCAGACTCTCCCACGGCTGCTTGCAAATCCACGTCAGATCTTGCCTTCCATCAATGGCCGGAACCACCATGCCCACCTACAACAAGTCCCTCCAGTTTGGGGCTACATGTCCCCCAGCTCAACCCTGGTCACTGGCCTCCAACAGAATATGCATACCTGGGAACAGAGTTGTAAAATCTTAAGAGGAGATGTTGACACCTAGGTCCTCTGCAGACACTATAATTGGCTCAGGTCCCCTTCACTACAAATATGTATGCAGTACCTCTACCACTATATAGGCACCTGCAGCCGAATGTGTGCAAACCACTGGCTCAGCCACTACCACTGCCTGCCATGGTCCTTTGTTTCCAGTTCTCCAGGGTGCTGCTTAGGAGCCCAGGAGCCCAGGCAGCCACTGCAGACGCCCCTGCAGTGCTTGCCAAGGGCCCCATAGTTGTCAATACTGTAGACCCCACTGGCCTGAGCCAAAGACACATCATACGCCAGTGGGAGCTGGTACCACTATGTGTCCTAGCAGTTGGCACCATAAATCGCTAGACCCAGGGTCATAGCACAATCCAGTGTGCCCCATCTGAGATGAAGGGTTTCCCTAAATGAAATTAGTACATGAAGTCTGTGTTTCTTCAAATGCACAGACTACTATTTGAGGCTGCAGGGATCATAAAGAATCAAGGAAACCTGTCACCAGCAAAAAAAAATATGAATATAAATATAAATAATTTATATATAAATTAAACCTCCAGGACCTAGCCATGATAGGATATCCAGTAATTGCCTGATAAAGATTTCAAAAATAATTTTTCTACAGAATCTCAGCTAGTTAAAATAACACAGAAAAGCAATTAAACAGTACAAGGAAAACAATACTAAAACAAAATGAGAAGTTCAAAGATTAAAAAAAAATTAAAACCAAAACAGAAAATTTGAATCTGAAGATACAATGATTGAACTGAAAAATTCAATAAATGATTTCAACAGCAGAGTTGAAGAAGGAGAAGAGAGAATCAATAAGCTGGAAGACAGATCAACTGAAATTATACAATTAGAAGAGCAAAAAGAAAAAAATAATTAAAAGATATGAGGAAAGCCCACAGGAGGTATGGAACAACATTAGCAGAAATAATGTCTGCATTATAGGAGTCCCAGAAGGAGACAAGAGGAAGATAATAGAAACCTTATTAAAATAAATAACACAGAAAACTTCCAAAAGATGAAGAGAGCTTTAGACATCCAAGTTGATGAAGCTAATAGGTCATCTGAATATTTCAATCTGAAATCTTATTCTCCATGACACAGAATAATAAAATTGTCTAAAACCAATGACAATAAATTTTAAAAGTAAAAGGGAAACAAACCAAAACAAACCAGGGGTGCCTGGGTGGCTCAGTCGGTTGAGCTTCCAGCTTTGGCTCAGGTAATGATCTCACAGTTTATGGGTTCGAGCCTTACGTCAGGCTCTGTGCTGACAGCTAGCTCAGAGCCTGGAGCCTGTCTTGGGATTCTTTGTCTGTCTGTCTCTCTCTCTCTGACCCTCCTTGCACACACTGTCTCTCTCACTCTCTCAATAATAAGAAAACGTTAAAAAATTATATTTAAAAAAAAACCCTCGCGCAGTGGAACAGTCATCAGGTCTTTCCGCAGATATCTTACAGGCCAGGAGAAAATGGGAGGATATATTCAAAGTGCTCAAAGAAACTGCCAGCCAGAACACTTTACCCAGAAAAACAGTTGTACAGACTGAAGAAAAGTTAACCGTGACTTTTCCTAATAAACAAAAGCTGAGGAAATTCATCACCACTACACCCACCTTACAAGGAACGCTGAAATCAGTCCTTCAAGTTTAAACAAAAGGACGCTAATTAGGAACATGAAAACATATGAAAATATACACCACACTGGTAAGGGTAAACTTAAGTCAGAAAGGTAAACCCTACTGCTGTAAGATAGTGATGTCTTAAGTAAACTATACAGTAAAGGTCAAAGGATGAAAGCACTAATACAAAAGGCTATAACATAAACAAACAAATTTTAATGTTTTTTTTTTTTTTTTGAAAGTGAGAGAGGGCATGTGTGCATGAGAGGGGGAGGGACTGAGAGAAGAATCCTAAGCAGGCTTTGAGCTCTGATCTGTTAGCACAGAGCCCAGTACAGGGCTGGAACTCACGACTGGTGAGATCATGACCTGAACTGAAGTCAGATACTTAACCGACTGAGCCACCCAGACAGCCCAACAAATTTTTAACAACACAAAAAAATGTAAATGCACATCAGAAATGTAATGGGGGGATAAAAAGAGAGAGGTATATGATCGAAGTTAAATTGTTACTGGTGTAGCCTATTATATCTTTACAGTGTTTTATGTAAACTTCATGGGAGCCACAAAGCAAAAAACCTACATTAGATACACAAAAAATACATAAAGAGAAAGCATACCACTATGGGAAATTATCATTACACCAAGGAAGTTACCAGAAAACAAAGAAAAATGCAACTACAAAACAGCCAGAAAACAACAGGATGGTATTAGTAAGTACTTACTCAGTAATTACTGTAAATGTTACTGGATGTAGTTCTCCACTCAAAAGGCAGTGAGTGGCTGATGTAAAAAAAACAAAGACAAAAATGGAAGACCTAACTATATGCCACTTGCCAGAGAAACTTACCTCAGCTCTAAGACTAGAAACAGATTCCAAGTGATCAGATGGCAAAAGATATTAAATACAAGTGGACACCAAATGAACACACAAACAAAAGCAGGAGTAGCAATATTAGTATCAGATAGTATGCTGAAAACTATAGAAGGCTAATGAAGGAAATTGAAGAAGACACAAAGAAATGGAAAAATATTCCATGCTCATGGATCGTAAGAATAAACATTGTGAAAATGTCATTATTACCCAAAGCAATCTACATATTCAATGCAATCCCCAGCAAAGTTGCACAGCATTCTTCTCAAAGCTAGAACAAACTATCTTACAATTCATATGGAACCACAAAAAACCCCGAATAGTCAAAGTAATATTGAAGAAAACCAAAACGGGAGGCATCACAGTCCCAGACTTTAGCCTCTACTACAAAGCTGTCACCATCAAGACAGTATGGTATTGGCACAAAAACAGACACATGGACCAATGGAATAGACTAGAGAACCCAAAACTGGACCCACAAGTATATGGCCAATTAATCTTTGACAAAGCAGGAAAGAGTGTCCAATGGAAAAAAGACAGCCTCTTCAACAGGTGGTGTTGGGAGAGCTGGACAGCAACATGTAGAAAAATGAAACTAGACCACTTTCTTACACCATTCACAAAAATAAACTCAAAATGGATAAAGGATCTGAATGTGAGACAGGAAACCATAAAAACCCTAGAGGAGAAAGCAGGAAATAGCCACCTAGACCTCTATCACAGAAATTTCCTCCTCAACACATCCCCAGAGGCAAGGGAATCAACAAAAAATAACTACTGGGACCTCATCAAGATAAAAAGCTTCTGCAATGCAAAGGAAACAATAAAAAAAAACTAACAGGCAATGGACAGAATGGGAAAAAATAGTGGCAAATGGTATATCAGATAAAGAGCTAGTATCCAAAATATACAAGGACCTCACTAAACTCCATACTCGAAAAATGAATAATCCAGTGAAGAAATGGGCAGAAGACCTGAATAGACACTTCTCCAAAGAGGACATCCAGATGGCCAACATGCACATGAAACGATGCTCAGCGTCACTCATAAGGGAAATACAAATCAAAACCACACTGAGATACCACCTCACACCGGTCAGAGTGGCTAAAATGAACAAATCAAGAGAATATAAATGCTGGCGAGGGTGTGGAGAAACGGGCACCCTCCTACACTGTTGGTGGGAATGTAAACTGGTACAGCCGCTCTGGAAAACAGTGTGGAGGTTCCTCAAAAAACTATCCATAGAACTCCCCTATGACCCAGCAAATAGCACTGCTGGGAATTTACCCAGGGGATACAGAAGTGCGGATGCATAGGAGCACATGTACCCCAATGTTCATAGCAGCAATGTCAACAATAGCCAAATCATGGAAAGAGCCTAAATGTTCATCACCTGATGAGTGGATCAAGACGATGTGGTGTGTGTATATATACATATATATATATATATACACACAAACACACACACAATGGAATACTACATGGCGATGAGGAAGAATGAAATCTGGCCATTTGTAGGAAAGTGGATGGACCTCGAGGGTGTCATGCTAAGTAAAATAAGTCAGGCAGAGAAGGACAGATACCGTATGTTTGCACTCATAGGTCTAACTGGACAAACCTAACAGAGGACAATAGGGAGGGGAAGGGGGAAAGAGCGCTGGGGAGAGTGAGGGACACAAATCATGAGAGACTACTGAATAATGAAAATGAACAGTGGACTGAAGGGGGAGGGGGAGGGTGATGGTCATGGTGGGGGGCACTTGTGGGGAGAAGCACTGGGTGTTATATGGAAACCAATTTGACAATAAATTATTATAAA